>JAPMOB010239998.1:0-23872 GCA_029875015.1 Lepomis gibbosus | reverse complement strand
TTGTCCAACTGTCCGATGCCCCCCCCCAAAAAAAAACTTTAGCAAAATCAAACAGTTGAAATTTTTTGCTAATAAAAATGGAATAACAGTTAATATACCTAAATAAAAATAATTGATACAAATGTTTAATATCTTAATAGCTAAAAGTAAGTTGTAGATAAATGGTTAAAAGGTTCAACTTCTGCCACTCTGCCAAGTGGTAGTAAAACCTTTAAAATTTAGTTGACGGTCACTATAAACCAATTTAAATGAACACACATGGAACATGACAGGTTTGGTCCATGAAGGGATACTTGAGCTCATCTGATAGGGGTGTAATGGCACATCAGATGAAAAAGGTTGTGAACCACCAGTTTAGAATAATCACAGTAAGTTTGTGAAATGATATATAAGCCCTCTGACTGTGGCTTGGCGTGCCCTGAAATGTCCACAGGGTGTGTGTTCCCGCCTCGAGGAAGGTCTGTGTAATGAGGAACATTTTGGCAAGTTGCTGCAGGACTGCCATCATAAATTGACATCCCTGCAGGAAAGGATGTCAGCCTGTCAAGGCCAGAAAGAAAGCTCAGTTGGAATGATCACTGATGTACCAGCTCTGGAGGTGAGATCCATTAAGAAAACTGACCCTGTGAATCATGTTCAAGCTCCCTTACATTTTTATTTCCTTCTGCAGAGAATTTTCTAACATTTAGCCACTTATATTATAAATTACAAAACATGTTTATCTGTCACTCTCTCCACTTTCCAGGCTTTGCTACAAGATGTAACAGACACAGAAAAATGCCTCTTAGAAATTGTAACACTCAAGGACTCTATCACAGCCAGTTCTACAGCCGAGGCCCAGGTCAGCCTCTCCCAGCAAGTCAGCAACCTCCAAAACCACAAGAGGGCACTAGATAGTAGCATCAGAGAGGCACAGCTCATTGAGATCAGCAGCCAGGGAGTTCAACAAGTGAAGGACGAGGTATCCTGTGTACAGTCAGCACTAAAACACCTGGCTGAAGATGTTGGAAATCTGTGTGGGAACCGTGAAGCGTTGCCTGATATCAGCAAGCTCAAACAGCAGTGGTACACAATACAGGTATTTTTAAAGGATCCAATCAAATGTTGCTTTATCCCTCAATAACAAGTTTATGGAGGAACACATAGTTCCATCTATCCACATGCCTTTCTTAAACACATTCACAGTATGATCAAAGAAGCATATATCTCTCTCTTAGGATTGTGATACCAGGCTGAAAGAATTGGCAGCAAGAGTTTACAACCTGCAGAAGCCTGCAGAGTCAAAAGAAAAGCTTCCTGCAGGTGTAATTTTGACCATTGATGCTGTTGCTAAAGACCTTGACAGGTACTTCACCTCATTTCACATTGGAAAACAGAAAATTTGCATTCCTCAGAATGATTAAAAATCCAAATGTTTACTTACATGATGCATGGAGACATTTATTTTAAATGTACCATGTGTAGAGTTTTAAAAACAACTGGTCATCTTGAAATTTGTTCTCTCTCTCTCTCTCTCTCTCGCTCTCTCTCTCTAATGTTCTCACTGTAGCTTCAGGTCCATTTATCTACAAAAGAAGCAGGCGTGTTCCGAAAACACAGCTAACAGGGTGAGGCATGTCATCAGCCAGCTGCAGAAGTGGAGCCAAACAGTACAAGCTGAACCTTCATCAGCCAGCCAGGTAAAACTCACCAACATGTCCATACTTTTGTCTATTTATTAATTTATTAAACCCAGAATATTAACAAATATGTTCATTTACATAATAAGCTTTACAAAAACAGGGAATGCATCGCTATTTTTGTCTGTCTTTTTTTTTTGTAAATCTGCACAGTTATAAATTTTCTTTACAATGTTAGATTTAGATTTAATGAAGCTATAATCTCACCAAACCAATCTAAACAAAGAATTTCATCAAAAAATTAAATCTCCTTCATTACTTCATTAAATGATGATGGTGATTTATTCTATACTTTTCCTATTGAAAGAAAATACTTTTCATCTTTTCATCCGATTTTTTGTGGTCAATAAGGAAGAGGTAGAATATGGCCAGCCTTATCCTGTTAATATGAATTTTTGTATATATGTGGTCCACTGAAAAAACGTCTTTAGCATTCATATGCTAAAAACCTTGCAAGATAAGGTTGTTTCTCAACATTATCATTTTTCTGTTCCATATAAAATAGGAAAGTAAAACAATGTAGCCATCAGAGTCTGCTTTGTCCTTTTTAAAACCACTATATCCAAAAAGAAATAAAATAAAAAATATGCTCGATTTGAACCGGCCCTTGATGCCAATGTTTATTGCCTCAAACATGTGGAACATAAGACACAGAGCAGCTCCCACCAATGCAAAAAAACTCACCATCCAATCCAATTTTGATGTGAACTTAATACAAAGACTTGTGTTTTGCTGTGTCTGGCTTACTATGATTTTCCTACCTAGCAGGACCTTTTTCATCTTTTGTAGAGCAGAGGTCCATCCTCTACTTTCCCATAATACAAGGGGAATACTTTCTCTTCTTTGTGGTACATGGTGAACATAGATGTTGTGATTACTAAAGATAATGAACATGTTGTGACTCATTTTTCCATCAGCCTTACCATCTGCCACTGCCAAAAAACCTTTCCTATTCCTGTTTTGCCAGTGTTCTGAGTGATGTTCTTAATTTGTTCATGTACATTTATTAATAGTTAAATGAAAAATGATATACATTTTCAGCTTAATGTCTAAGCATTTCAACAACTAGAAAAGGTTTGGGGTTCATTCTTGAAGCATTCATGACCTGATTTCGATACGCTATACTGTATATCTCTACATCTCTACATCTACTGGATTGTTTGGCACAAACTTTTGTATAAACATTCATGATTTACAGATGATATATCCTAATGGCATTTCCTCTAGTGAAACCAGTTTACATTTATACTTTTGAGTGAAATGTCTCAACAACGTTTCCATAACATTCTGTATAGACATTCATGTTCTTAACAGGATCAATTGTAATTACTTTCGTGATCCCTTAAATATTTAATTTCCTTCTTATAGGCAGCTCTGAATGAAGGTTTGTTGCTTCAACAAGCTGTTCATGACGTGCTCTTAGATCGAGATTTTCTTCGTCACTGTTTGGGGAAAAGAGCGACAAAGAAACTGGAGAAAAGTGCTTCTGATGCTCTCAGTGAAAGCAAACCTGAAGTTGAAACTTTATCTAAATCCCTGGTGAGTTCCTCCTCAGTCACAGAATTGTACCATCCAATGTAATAATAATATATAGTATTTTGTGCTTAATATTTTTGTTCAATTTTATAGGTTTCACAGGTCAGTCAAGGTCACTGTGAAGAGGTATTGGACAAATATTTGTCAGGCAGAGTTGTTGAAGAAACATTCAGAAGTCAAAGTGATGCATCATATTTAACTTTACATGATGAAACTCCAGCCATGAGTCCTCCTGCTTTTCCTTCCCCTTCTGCGACCGATAACAAGGAAAGCTCTGATCAAAATGACAACAAAATTCAAACCAAAGGCCTTTTGGAAACAGCTGAAGAAGATGACTTTGTCTCTAATCAAGTCCCATGTGCAGAAATCCCAGATGCTTTAAAATCAAAAACCCAACAAGAATCACAACAGTTAACATCAAGTCCACCAAAAATAAACTTGAAGACTTATCTCGGGCCAAAAGATGATACTGGCAAATTAAACACTGATAACAATTCTTTAAGTAGTGGGCACAGGACACTTCCTGGAAATAACACAGAGCCTTTAAAGTCAGATTTGCTTCCTGCTCTCAGCAATAGTTTAATTTCTAGGCAAGAGAACACTGAACCATTGCAAGAAGACACTACCTCAACCCAGGACTCAAAATTGTCAGCCATATGCACAAACAATGCCAAAGAAACAAATTCAGCACACTGTGGCACACCTCTGGTTGGATCCGCAGCAACAAAGCCAGACTACATTCCCCTTTCTACTACTGAAAAGGTGTCTGAAAATCTAGCAGCACAATCAGAGGCATTTAAGGCAGTTACAGATGCTCAAGAACAAGAGAACCACTGTGAGAAAAAAAGTGCAACTCCAAAGAATTTGGTTTCAAATGTGTTGGATGTGGAGCCGCAGGACATGCAGAAAAGCGAAAAGGCTTGTCCAGATGCTCTCAGATTTTCTCACAGACCAGATCTGTGCGATGCAAAGTTCACAGATGTTTCAAATACAGGATTTCCTAAAAAGAAATCTGGACTCTTTACAGCATTAATCAGTCCCGAATCAGACAAAACAGGCCTTCACCCAGCAGCACAATCAGATACATTTAGGGAAGTTACTCAAGAAAGGGAGAAATGCTGGGAGGAAATCAGCATGAGCCCTGATAAAGTGTATACAATAGTGTTGGAGCTGCCTGAGTTCCAGCCACAGGGCAGCAAGCACAGGGAAAATGTTGTAGCCAGCAGTCCAGATGTATTCAGACGTTCACAGGGAGCAGAGCTTTGTGATGCAACACTCTCAGAAGTTTCAAGTATAGAATCTCCTGAGAAGAAAGGTGGTCTGTTTAAAACATTAATCACTCCTGAATCAGATGAGACAGATTTGAAAATCCATGATTTACAGAGTCATGCATTAAAAGATTCCCAAGTGGCAGACTCACTGCCAGAAAATCCCTTGGCAGTTCTAAGAACAGACTTGAAGGAGTTGGATTCTGTAATTGCCAAAAAATTATCACGTAAAGGAAACCCAGAAAACCACAATGAGGTGTCGAATTCCTCCAAATCATGTGGCAGTGTTGCTGAGTGTGAGCTCATTGGTGCAAATGCAGCAGAAACAACATTTCCGGATGGCATAAAAGGGGAGATGACAGATTTCTGTCACACTGGAGAGCAAACAATGAGCTCAGGCTTGTGTACTGTAGAGGGGGATGCCTTAACTGAAAAACAAATACCTGCTGGTGACAAACAGGTGACTGTTGCTGACACTGCACAGGACACAGGTACAGCAAACTTGGAGATGGCAGAGGAGGAAAACATGGAAGAAGAAAGTGAGCCTGAACACCCAGAGTCCAAACTTTCAAAAGTGCCGAACAGACGAGACAAAGTTACACTGCCAATTGAAGAAAGTGAATTAAAGGTGCCTGCATCGCTGGATGACACAGAGGTGACACAGGGACAGGTAGATGTCATATTAAAAATATGGATTATCAGTGGATTTTCTGCTTTTCTTTCCGATCAACTGTTGCTTCTCTGGTCTTTCTATGCAGTGATTCCCCAGATATATCTTATGACCAGATTGTTTTATTGTAATATGAAATTGTTAACTCTAGAATAAACGTGATTGTTGGTATGGCATGCCGGGAGACACAAAGCTCCTCTTGGGTTTAGGGTTGGCGGTGATGGCATCTACATGTTATTTAAATATTAAAAAGTATCGGTCACTGATTGTCGTCAACAAATATGATAGTTTGTTTAATTATATTAACAACTTTATGATTAAACAAATGACAAATTTGGAATTTAAAATTAATATAAGCTTTTAAAATCATTAGAGCAACTAACTCTTAAAACTTACGTTTTTAACCTGTTGACAGAATTTGAACAACAGGATGTCCCACCTAAATCCACAGTCTTTGCGTCCCTAAATTATATTACAAACATGGCCTTCTTTGACATTTACAAACCATTTTCTTTCCTTATCATACCTTCATGTTAGAAAGGCTGGGTGTGTTCAGTGAAACTTGTGACATTTTGCAAGTTTTATTTGAGCCTAAATTCAATCCTAAATTTAGCTGAAATATATTTGCTTTAAGTATATTTCTTCCTCCCAGCATTTGGCATTTGAATGCCATAACATTTGCCAAATTCTTGTCATGCAAATGTTCCCCAAATCATTTTGGGGAACATTGTTCATCCAGTGGAAAGACATTTATTTTTCTCACGACAAATGGATGAAATCCATGTTGCAGATCAGCTTAATTTTGACACAAAATTAAAATTATAATTATAATAATTCTTTACTTTATAATTATAAAACTACAAAATGATGCAATACAGTATGTAATAAAAAGTAAATTTGCATGTTAAAAAGTGAAAACAAGCTTAATTAATAGACTCCAACATTACACCCTCAGTCGCTACAAGAAATCTACTATAAGAAAAAACATGGAAAATTACACCAATTTCGAAAGGACTCCCACAGCTCAGCCTGCAGTAGGTCCAAAGACAGATAAGCAATGAGGTATGAAAGAAAAAAAGGCATAAATAAAGATGATGAGGCAGAAATATGTGTTTACAGACAACTGAGCCTGGACTGCTAGCACTGACATCCAGAAAAACAAAGGAAGTACACGTGTTTACTGCCAGGTAAAATAAATAAAGCATTAGACAGATGCCTGAAAGAGAAGAAAGAATTCCACATTACTACTTTAATGCTGTTAATGCTTGTCCTTTCTGCCTCCTGCAAATTTTGTAATTGCCAACACCGTAGCCCTTTTCTTTTGTATTCAGCGGACCACACAATACAAAACCAGACTTAATGCAACTGATGCTTGCACTTACCTCATAACAAAGTCCATTTGTCAGAATGTAATATGTAGAGCTCTTTAGTTATTAGATGTGTTTTGATAGTACAAGCCACAGTCTTCAAAGGAAGTGAGGAATTTATCACTAAGCCAACCTGTCATTATTGTGGGTAATAACAGCGTACCTTCTCTCTGTAGACAGCTGACATTTGTTTACAAGGATGAATGATGAGAAATATTTGTATTTTAGTGTTCCACTTAAATGTGGTTTCATTTGTCCCAAAAGAAATGATTGGCTGGCCTACCTGCCGGTCGGCCTACCTGCATGCAGGCACTCCGCCCTTGCACTCACTCTACAAGAAATGTGTTTTGGTGGAGTAGCTTTGGCAGGAGGCCTAAAGGGAGGGGGTGGGATTTTTTCGGTTGGATACTTTCAACATCTAACTGGCAGTCTAGCTAGTTTCTCCAAAGTTGCCTACCTTAGCTTTAAGCATGTAAATGTATTTGTCTTTGCACTGTTTTTTCTACAGAGAATCAGAAACCTGCTGTGTGTTTTCAGTTTTCTTTCTGCTCTACCTGCACCCAGCTTCAAGACATACCTTGTCATGTCCAAAATATTTGGAGAGACACCTCCCCTGTTTGTAATCTGGTAACCAAGCAGTTCATGTCATGTTTTGGTGTCTAACCAAGTTAAAACAGATCAGTAATTTAATTAATGAAGCAAGGGAGTCAGCACTTTGTAGATGAGTGGAATCCTTCTGCCTAAGGGCAGACTGCTCCCTACTCTGGCACATTCTTGTGTTAACTGTACTGACTCGCTGGGCCACCGTCTACATAGTAATATTTACCACTGTGGAGCAGGGGAAGAACAGGAAGGTATGTCATTATCTGTGGACAAACACGGGGAAGGAGGAAGCTAAAATGTGACGCCAACCCTGTCTTCTGTGTATTTAGCCTCAGATCCAAGAAAGCATGGAGCCTGAGAGGACGGAATCGGACTTGGCATCTGATCTGCAGACCGGGAAGACAACAGGTGGATCACCAGAGTCCTCCAAAGAAAAGTCCACCATGCAGGATATTTTGTCTGAGATCCAGAGCTTGGTGGAAAAAAGTAATATAATAAATGTGAGTATTAACTGGTTTTGATTGAAAAACTGCTTACTTCATGTCTCTTAGATCTGTTGTAGGCTTGTTGCAAAACATGGTGATATAGGCTAATAAAGTGTGTGTACAAAAGGTTAAATTCTGAACTGATTGGAGAAAGTAAAGTATATAACAGGTTATGAATTTACTGTTTGTAGCGCTGATTGGTTTTCTATAGTAGCACACTGAATGTTTAATGGACATAGAAACAAAAATCATCATTTAAGCATTTTCATTTTATGATTTTAAATCTAACTGCATATCTCAAAGTGTCTAAAAAAGGACAAGAGGTCATAAATGCATTTAACAGTTAACAGATAAGAGTAGCTCTGTTTTTGATTGATGTTTGTGTATTCCCATGATGCTGCTGATGGAAGTCCACAGGAAGGAACTATTAGATACAATGATTTCCTGCAGGGTCATTAGTGGGTATAATTACAGTGTGTGACTTGCTTTGCCATAGTTTCACTATTTTTATGCCAAGTGTGATGTTTAATTTTGCAAAAGCAATTCATCATGTAGACATGTATAACCTAGAAAAAGAAGAAAACTAAAGTACATAAGCCAAGCAAACTAAGTTGCAATGATACTGAAGCAACTTTTGGGTCTCTTGTGTAAATAAGTCATTTTAAGTCTGGAATTAGGCTAATATTTTTAGTAGCTGCAAACTGTAATCTGATTACTAATATTTTGCTTGTTTTTCTTCTGCCTTTTTACATTATCATAATTAAAGCTGAAATTATTAGTCAACAGAAAAGTAATCAACTACTATGATATTCAGTTTATTTAATTCATTTCTTCACTATTTTCATTTATTTTGTTATTATGTTATAGCGGACACCACACATTGATTTGAATTGGTACCTGAAGTCCTCTCCTGATGAACCAGAGATTCGATTGGTACGAACTGTCCAAAAAGTTCTGGTGTGTCGCTATAAACCAGCACAACTTGATATCACGGCAATGGTCAAACAACTGAAGGAGGCAGAGGTGTGTACCCTTTCTCTTACTATAAATGCAATTTGGCCTTTTTTCCAAATGAAGTAAAAAATAAACTGGCTCTGTAATGTGGGATCTACCATCACAAAAATCAATTATATAAAATAAAATATTTTTATTGGATGTCTGCTGTAGGACTACAGATGCTGTGTGCAGGAGCAAGTGGTTGCTATGAAAAGCATGAGAGCTGCCAGGATTTGTGACCCAGATGCCTTAAAAAGTGCTGAAGAACAGTGGAGTGCTGCACTGCTGGATGCCTCTGCCACAGTGCAGGTCAAAGCAGCACAACTGCATCAGGTCAAACAATATCACAAACAGATGAAGCTCACTAGAGCATTTCTGGAGGTTGTAGCTGTTGAGAAGGACAAAATGAGCTTGTGAGTAATCCTTTGATTGGACAGTAAGATTTTACTCTAGTTAAATCATTATAACTTATTATGTGTTTGTGTAACTGAAACACTCATATACTTCTGTTGTGGGTTTTATTAGAAAAACTTTGGGAAGCAGTGCCCTTCAAGCTGACAAACTCCATGCCCTTCTGCAAACCATGGTGCAGAAAAAAGACATGATAGAAGAGCTCCTCCAGTTAAGTAGCCGATTGTCAGTCCACTTGAGCAACGCTGAAAGTTCAGGTGCTCTTCTTGCCCAGCTTGAAGATATCCAGGAGGAATGGAGGCTTTTAGAAGGAAGTATCAAAAGAGCTCTGCAGCATGCCTCAAGCTCCACGTCTCAATCCTCTCTTCTAATAAAAGAGGCTGAACAACTTAAAGCCAAGCTTGAAGCTCTTCAGACAACCAACCTTCAAAGCCATGATTGCAAAAGCACTTTAGAATTTGTCTGTCTTACTACTGACCTAAAACTGTACAACCAGCTTTATCTGCACTTACAATCCCAGTCAGATGCTCTTGTCCATTTCTCGCTGGGTCAGAAAGAGAAGGATGAGATCAAACGTTGTCTTCAGGAACTGGGTTCCTTGCTAAATGTCACCAAGAGCAAACATGACACTTCCTTGTACAGCTGTGGCGGCATTTCTTCAGCTAAGATCAACAAGCAATTACAAGACTTGATCATGTGTGCCAAAGAGGCAGAAAACCACATCTCTATTGGGAAAAGGTTAGCTCTTTTCCCCGAGGAGGCTCGTATTCAGATTGCTGAGATGAAGAAATGTCAGACTGATATTTGGTATAGAAGGTCCAAGATACAAGAAGAAATGGAGCAAATGAAAGCAGTAGCCTCTAAAATGGAAAAGGAGGAAAGTGACCAAGTATTGAAGACAGTAGAAGATCTGTATGAAGCCATTGCTGACAGCTTGGAACATGTTCTTGGCACCATGAAAAAAAACCTGCAGGAGAGGGAGACACTGTTATGCCAGCTTGCTAGCATGGACGCATGGCTAGCAGAAACACATGCTAAAAGAGACTCCCACACCCTTGTTGACAGTGTTTCAAAAGCTGACATCAGAAAGCTGGAGAGGGAGCTGAAAAGTCACAAATTAGTAACAGAAGAGATAGAGAGCCAGCTAAAGATGGTGGAAGCAATGGCAGAAAGTTGCAGGGAAACAGCTGTAGAGTTGAGTCCTGGAGAAAGCCGCTACCTTGTCAACAGATTGTCAGGCCTTTGGACAGAATTAGATGGATTGCTAGCTCATGAGAGAGCAACCATCTGGGAATTGGAGGAGCTGATTCACGAGCAAACCTCTTTAGACGAGGAGTTATCAACCATTCAGGCTAGTTTACAGCAGATTTCCTCTGATTTGAAGCAGCAGAGGTTCCCTTTATCACAGGAAACCTTTTCAACAATTGCGCATTTGACGCACATGCTAATGGAGCATCAATGTCAAGTACAAGAGCTTCAACACTGCCAGGAGGCCAAGCGAAGCTCCCTGCTATGCACCATTGGGGAACTACAAGAACAGTGCAAAACACTTAATATTAATGTCGTTGAGCAAATCAAATATCTTCACCTAAGGAGACAAATGGAGGAGTCCTGCGACATTGCCAAAAAGCAAACCCACCGTGCCAAAGATAAAGTCAGTGTAGGTCAGAGGTTCAGACTATGCCAAACACTTTTAGTTGGCCTTCCATTGGTGAAGACACAGTGTCAAGAAGCAGCTGACCAATTGGAAGCCATCGCTCAAGAGTTGTCCCCATCTGAGCTTAATTCAGAGAGGCAGAAGATTAAGAGCACTGTGGAAACTTTAGTCTCCCTGGAGGGTTCTGTCACAGATGATATCAAAAACCTAGAGGCCAAGCTTCTGCTTGGTTTTCGTTTTTCCTCAGAGCTTCCTGCTTTAATAGAGCTTTTCCAAAGAACAAAAGTGGAGCTGGAGGAAGCAGAACAAGTAAATCCAGATGAAAAAGCCATAGACATTGCACTAAGAAGGTATTGGGTTATTTGGAGAAATATGGAGTCTGGGATGAGGGTGTTGGAAGGTCTGGGACGGAAAGAAGAAATTAACCTGAAGAACTACAAGGAACTGTATTCTCTTAAGGACGCAACCATGCGAGAGTGCAGTTTACAAATGGTAAGTTTAAATGTTCAAAGTTAATTCATCCTACTTTTGAGAATTTTCAACTTTGCAATTTACACCTTGTTGTTTCTCTAAACTGTGCTTGATCGTGTATGCAACAGGAGAGTTTATCCCAGGCTAGAGAATCCTTGAAAGATTACCGGTGGGCTGCTCAGGTAGCACTACGCTTCTTTCATAATGCTGAAGCCACCTTCTTATCAGCTCCTGGAGGGTTTTTGGACTGTACTGAGGAACAAAGGCAGACTCAGCAGGCTCTAGAAGTTCTTGAAGATAGATTTCAGGCTCATATCTGCCACCTTGCAAAGGTGGTGCCCCAACAACCCTTGCTGTCCTGCCCAGAGACTGAGCAGCTCCACATCAGCATCCTCAGTCAGTTGTTGGTGGGAAGAGCCATACTGGAGGCCCAAGCCAAGCTCAGGCTGGAGACCCTGCAGAGGTACTGGCTGTTCTTACCTCAATTAAGAGTTTCTATGTAGCTTTTGTCTTGTGTTGTCGTCATTATGTCTGTGTTTTTCTTGTTTATAATTTTAATAGTAAAAGTAAAAACACCTAAAAGACAAATTTCTCACAGGTGCGAAATAAGACAACAAAGCCACAGGAAGTGTCATGAAGACATAAGTCAGCACCTTTCAGCGCTTGAAGCAAAGCTTTCAGAATGTGCTGCAGAACAAGTGACATCATATGACATATGTGTTGCCCAACAAAAAAGAGCCAAGGTAGGTTTGATGCAGCGTTATGTTGTTGGTGATTAGAAAATGTTTCAGCATGTATTTGTGTACATACATTGGATGTACTTAATCTTGCATGTCATAGATTTAAAAAATTATAATTAGCTTTTTTGTCATGCTAACAGGATTTCTCTATGGATGGCAGTGTTGGTCTCTCAGTGGGGCCACCACAGTATATTTTACTGATATTAATGGGTACCAGAGTTTGAATCCTACTGACTTTAATGATCCCCTGACTTTTTCTCTAGCGCCACCAGCAGTTGGATATTTTTGGCTTTTAGTCAAATATTTCAACAGCTACAGGAATGAATACTATGACATTTTGTACAGATATCTGTGCTGCTTAGTTGATGAATGCTAATGATTCTGAATGATCCCCTGACTTTTCCTCTAGCACCACCAGCAGGTTGAAATTTTTGGCTTTTTTTAGTGAAATATCATCAGATCAACTATTTTTTACAAATTATTACATTTTGTACAGATATCTGCAGTCCCCAGACGATGAATCCTAATGAATGTGGTGATCCCCTGACTTTTCCTCTGGTGCCACCTTGACATTTGTGGCTTTGTGTGAAATATCTGTATTAATATGAGTTGGATCGGAATGAAATTTGGTACAAACATTGTTTGTCCCCTTCAGAATGGATTATAATCAGTTTGATGATACATTGATTTTTAATTTGGTGTCATAATCATTTAAAATATACATTTTCCCAATGATGTACTTTTTATGACAAAATACCAGCAAAACAAATGACATCAGCTTAAACTTGTAATTGTTAGTACTAATTTTGAACATGGTAAACATACCTGCTACACATTAGCATGTTGGCATTGTCATTGCGAGTATGTTAGCATGCTCATGTCTTATTAAATCACCTTTTTGCATAAGCACAACCTCACGTAGCTGCCAGCATGGCTGTAGACTCTTAGTCTTGTTTTTACTTGTTTGGAGTACCACGTGTACCTGTACTATTGCCACAGGAATGCACAGAACATTTTGACTGATATATGGTACATGTAGAAGAAATACTTCCTAATTCAAACCTTAATTTGAGCTTTATTTCATCTCTTTATAAAGGTTGTGATGGAGGATGTTCGCAGTCTCGCAGGTAAAATAGAAGAACTGAGAGCTGGATGTCCGATGCAGGGCTGTGGGGTTGGAAAGGGGGGCGAGCTGGATGCCCTCTGGAGGCGCTGGGTGTCATTACGACGTGGTGTCGGTCTCCTCATGGCACACACAGAACAGAGAGCAGAGGAATGGAAGGATATCACTACAAGTGTGAGTTTTACCAACACAAATTCCTTATACAGCTTTTGCATCTAAAATGAACATAATAAACATTTTTTCTGTATTATTGTATTTTCTGTACAGAACTAAAGGACTGTGTTAAGTTACTTTTATTAGGACAAAGAAAAGTAGAGATGTTCAATATTAAATTCCATTCTCTTTAGATGGAGCAGTGTTGCAGCTTTTTGGCCAGTCTTCAGGCTGAGGTTCCTGACTCCTCCACCATGAGCTTCACTCAAGAAGAACCTCAGGAGCTTCTGGTTCAGGCTGAGATGCACCAGGCTGGGCTGGAGCAGGAGCAGCAGGCCTTAGCCTCCCTGGAGCATAGACTGGAGCACGCCCTGAGCCTATCTAGTTCCCAGGATCCCATCAGCCCTGGACCTATTGGCAAAACACTAGTGAAGATCCAAGAGAATGTCAGGAGGTGGGAGTTGTTTAATATACATGTGAAAAGTGATTACTCATTTATGTCAGAGATGCTGAGAAGATATTATTCTACACAGCTTGAAAGAGAGAAACCTGCTGGTTGTAGCTGCAGCCCAGGCAGAGGAGAAAAAGAGACAGCAACTTCAAGAGGAGATTAGAGAGGTGGAGCAACATGTGTTTGCCATTCTTCCCTTGCTGGAAGCCTGTTCAAATCCATACAGACAACAGGTCAGGCTCTTTTTTATGCTTTATATTACACGCTTGAAAATTAGAGCATGAGATTTATAAGAGAGTTGAAGTAATAATAATACATACATACATGATGAAAATCTATCTATCTATCTATCTATCTATCTATCTATCTATCTATCTATCTATCTATCTATCTATCTATCTATCTATCTATCTATTTATTCAGTTGTGAATACAGACCACATGGAGCTTCAAAAATACGATTCAAGACTGTGGTCTTTTCAAGACGATGTTGGTCAAAACTGTCTCTGTGAGAAATCAGCAGTTCTGTAAATGGTTTGCTGCAGGTCATCCTTCTCTTTTAAAGGGCATACTAAACTTGTGAGGGGCTACTGTAAGCTTACGTTCAGCCTTTAGCTGGAAAATAACTAATTTGGAAAGAAGGGGTTTAGAGCTAAACTTCTGAGCCCTTCTTGCGGTCTCTCTATTTTTCATTTTTCCTGTCCTATTTCCTGTGATTTTTTTTCTTTGTTCATTTCCACACTGACAGGAGCTCAGTAGGGATTTGTCCTCCCAGAAGACCAAACTAAAGTGTATCATGGACGGTGTGCAGAGCCAGTATGCTGAGATACCAGCTGATATCAGCAAAAGGGTACAAGAAGTTCAACTGTCTATGCAAAGACGACAGGAGAAGGTAACTGGAACAGGAATGAAATCCATCCTCAGTGTCACATGAATTATTTGTTAGCAAATCCTTACATTGTTCTAAATGTGTGTCTGTGGTTATTCTGCTGCTCATGAAGAAGAGCGACCCAGTTCGGAAGCTGGCTGATCAAGTGGTGGAGTTGGGTTCTGGTCTGGAGAAAGTGAAAGCTTTACTGGAGAAAAGGAGTCCAACAGTCAATGAAGCTCAAAATGTACTCAAGGTGTGTGTATTTCTTGGTTTATGTCTGTGTGTGCATGTTACATAAACCTGTGGATATGCACAAGTTTGAACATATTTTTCATGAATGAATGAAAACGCTGCCATCCACCAACAGTAGCCCCTACTAGCTACGTTAGCTCTTATACAAATGTATGTAGGCTATAAGAACAGCTGCTGTTTCCTAAGAGCTGATGACAATCCAGGATTACAGTATCACTTAAAAGCCCTATATTTTTTGTTCTCCAGCATGTGTGGGATGAGCTGGATGCATGGCACAGCCGCTTGATGCTCCTGGAGAACGAGGTGCAGGATCTTGCAGAGGAGAATCCAGATCAAGCCCACCTACTCATGGACCAACTCACCCAACCACTGCAGCTCTACCAAAACGCAGCACAGATGGCCGAGCAACGTACCGCCTTTCTCAGCAAGGTCAGGCATATTATTAACATGTTGCTGTGCTATAAAGTGGGAATGTGAGCTCTCAAACAGCAGGGAACAGGAACCATGGTTTGGCATTCATGTATCTTTTAAATGCACTACATCACAGGTACAATGTGAAAATGGCTTCTAAAGATCTGTTGGAAAACTTTATGCTATATATACTTTGTCAGATCCCTACCTGTCTTCAGGAGTTTGAAGATATTCTGTACAGCGCCACCTGCTGGTTAGAGGAGGCCCAGTCATGGCTCACTGCTCCCTGCTCCTTTACAACAGCCAGAAGCCTCCAGAATCATGCAAACTCCCTGCAGGTCAGCGATACCAAGTAACAAGCAAACAAATACAAAAAAGCTTGGAAGAACCATGATAACTAATTTCACATTCTTTGAAGTATAATGTGTTATGTTTTCCCCCCATATTCTCATATTTCTTCATGTATTTTATGCATATCTCTTTTGTGTTGGGCATTTGTTTTAATAGAACATTTATTTTCAGTGATTGGTTTTTATTGATACCGCCATCATCATTTGTGCACACGCTGTATGTTACACCCTGTCAGTTTATTCACTAATTTCATTCATTCATTGTATGTATTTTACCAACAACATTATAATATAGTTTTACTTAATATATTCAGTTATTATTAGTATTATTAGTAGTATTAATATTATAGACATAATTCAGTATTTGCCAGAGTATCTACGAGTATTTTCACATATTTCATATTGATGATTAATTTAATTTTAAATCCTGAACCTCAGCTGGTCCTGGACGACTCTGAGAGGATCAGGCACACCCTGCGTGACTTCCGGCTAGTCTTGGATGAGATCTCTGCTGTGTGTGACATCAACACCCAGGAAGAGAGGCTTGACCAGAATGACCAACAAGTCCACAAAATGCAAGACAAGATCCTAGAGCCGCTGGAGCAACTCCTGCAGGATGTTGCAGTAAGAGTTTTAGAAAGAGGGATTACTCAGATGTCAGGTTGTTAGTGACCCTAAATGGGAGAGGGAGGAAAGTTNCACTTGTTTTGTGCAGAACACCTGACTTTCATTTTGATTGATTAACTGGATGGGATTTCCTCCTTTGTGGTGTCCACATTTTGAGATTTTGGGTTGACAAAACAGACATATACATCTTTAAATAGTAGGAAGGACAGAAAACATGAGAAAGAGCATGCAAAAAATATCCCTTGCCAGACCTGAACCAGGTATATTGCGGCTGAAAGTGCATTGCCTTCAATCAACAAGACAGTTTCATGTGCAGTTATGTTCTTCTACATGTACATCCTTACACGTATTATGAGATTATAAGTCAAGTTACTGAAAAAGTTACTGGCAATTTTCATTTCAGGTGGTGGAGGCAATAGAGGCGGAGCTTAAGGCCATGGAGAAGAATGTCCCAAAGATCAAAGCAATTTTATCTTCCATGGGCAACTCCAGCATACCTCTGACGGAGCATCTTCACAACCGACAGGTGAGAGAATGAATTTGTAGTTCTTAATTATGAATTTCATGCAAATACTTTTATAGTAAGACACACATACAACCAGTGATAAAATATAAAACCCCTAAGACTAAAAAATATTCCAGCTGTAGGACTGCCTCTTTAAGAAAGGAAGCGCACAGTTCTTCCTAAAGATTAATATGACACCCACCACTTCTTTCTCTATATATGTCCTGATTTGACAGTGTTAAAAAATGAAAATCTGACCACAGGGGAACAAGTGATTTTACACATCATGACACATAAACTGACACTCTGTTTATTTGTCATGCAGAGTCATACTCATCCTGTGAAAACAGCTGAACATTGTAAGAACCAGCATTTTGGAGATTGACCATGCTAGCCATGCTAAATTAAAATTAAAAAATGTTTATCTGTCTTTTTTAGTCCCGCCGTGATCATAACAGTGCAGCTGGTATATAGATGTAAGTTATTCATTAGACAAAAAATTTATAAGTTTATAGTTTAACCAGTTGTTCTGTTTCAACTGGAAGGTGTTACTGGCCAACATGCAGTCGATGCGGAGGACGTTGGAGGAGGTGGAGAGATGCAAAGAAGAACTTCACCTCCCGCAGGGAGCACAGGAGAGTCTACTAGTATTCTCCAGAGCGAGACAGCTCCTGCAGCCGCTTGAGGAACTGGAACAGCTCACTCAGCAACAAGCCACGCTGCTGGAGGTACAGCATGAAGTGCTACTACATTTATACATATGTATTGATTTAATCTGTTACCCTGGAAGAGTAGAGAAGAGATATTCGACAAAAGCTGTTTCATGAATACTTAGATTGATTGTTCTTGTTTTGCAAGTATAACTTCATTGAACAGTGAATTAAATCAATAATGTTTCTTGTTAGCAACAGAAGACATAGGCCAAAATTGTGTCTTTATGCAAAAACACACTGAAGGTTGCTCTTTATCTGTTTTAGTGGAACCGGTTTCTTAATCTTATCAGCCTTTGGAACAAACAACCCAATGTTCTGCTGTGCAACCTTGAATATGTTTGTCATTAAATTTTGTCTCTTATCACATTCTCTCCCTGTTTCGCTCCGTTGCTCTTGACTCTTTACATAGAACAAGATTAGGGAGGAGGATCTTGGCATCACTACAGTCTCTGATACCCCTGAAGAAATACAGCAGCTAGACGGATCCCCGCAAAGATACTTCCAGGTAATAATCAAAAGCATAATAAAATAGAATTCATCAGCAGCTGAAACAATAACACTAATGATATGTTTGAATTTAAGAGTTGGACACATCTTTGAATTAAATCAATAAATCTAAGCCTCTTAAATCATTTAATGTTTTTTTTTTTTTATTTAACTGTATGGGGAAAGCGACAGTCACCAAGTCAAAGATTCCCACTGGTTGCTAAATTTTGAAGGGTTTATTTTAAATAAAAAATGTCAAGTAAAATTGATAAGTTCTTCAAGGTAGTCGGGTTTGGTGACTGTAATTTATTGCCTCTGGTATCTGGAATTCGTTAAACCTGCCTTTTTACAGTCCCCTCTTCAAAAACCATCACCTGAAAACATGCAACATCCATTTTGCTGGGCTGTGAGGCAGACTTAACTGAAAGAGAGTTTGTTTTTTTGGGGAGTTATTCAATTGTCCTCTACATACCTAATGACTGACAAACTGCATATTGTATCTATTGCATGCAGTTCAGAACAATCATGTGGACTTATTTCAGTTAGCACATCTTTTGTATACACGTGTATTACCACACATTCCTCCTCGAGACTCCATTAGTCAAGCTTTTTTCTTGTTAATCAGTATTTTTTTAAGCAGTGAACATACATAAAGTTATATTTGTCAGGTTTCACATTAAAAGAAGAGACAAAATAAGTGGATGACTGCGAATGGAGTCGATGTGGTCCCGAAAAGAAACACTACTCCTCTTGAACATTACATTAAGGAAAAGTTATATTTAAAATAATTGAGGAAGGCCTGAGACTGTTATTTTCTTCCATTTCCTATAAATCACATCTTTCATCGTATCACTCATCTTTATCACTAAAATCAGGAGGCTTTTGAGGTGTCTAATTCAGAGGAAGAGGAGGATGAGGAAAACGAGAGTTGTCACTCGTCGTCCTCTGACACACTAACATGCAGTATTCCAGAGGTAAATCTGAAAAAATAATTACAGCTCAGGAGAGCATGTTTCTGGCTACCTCCTTTCATTTTGGGTTTCATTCCAATATGTCACATTCAAAGGCTGTCATTACAACTTTACTGTTAGAAATCACTTACTTTTAAATGCACGACATGTCATTTATGCATTTATGAGAATGGGGTCTCTCACATGACAACGACCATTGTAAATCAAAGTACCTGACAAGCAGAAATCATGTTCACTGACAAAGTAATATGGGTTTTACAGTGTTGGAAACATTTAGGAAACGCAACAAAATATGTCACACACACAGGTCTCATTGTTTTTAGACATTTTAATGCGGTAATGTTACATATTATACCTTTAACCTGTCACAAAGAGATACATGTAAGACATGGCATAGATTTTGTATTGGAATGAAACTCAATTTCTTGAGCTCCTTCTTCTTGTATTTTTCCTGCTTTATTCATATTTTGATTCACTTAATAATTTTCATCCTTATAATGTTGCATCTTTTCCTGGTGGTGTTGAGGGGTTTAGCAGATTTATGCATGTTTATATCAGCTGCGTTCTGTTACCTGATGAAACCACTCTGGCACTGTCAGAAGCAGCTGCTTGAAATATGTTGCTCCTCTGAAACCTATTCTTTCACACACACACACGCACAGCCATATGTCGCTATCTTAGTGGGGTCCCCTCATTGACATAACGCATTCCCTAGTGCCTAACCCTAAACTTTATCCTTCCCCTAACCCAGTTCTAACCCTAAAACTATGTTTTAACCGTTAAACAGGCTTTAAACTTGTGAGGGTCCTCATTTTGATCCCCACAAAGCTGTCAGACTTCACATGTATATTGGGCTCCCGGTTTTGGGACCTCACGAATATAGTAAAACAAGCTTACACAGCTTGACATTTATGTGTGTGCGCATGTATTCCATTTGAATTTGTACATTTATACGATTCATGTGTTAGGACCCAGAGGAGACACTGAGCTCTTCAGATGTGCAAAGAGAGGATATCAATGAAATTAAGCCACCATCAGAAGTTAAGGTAAATTATATTTTTCATTTCAGAGATAGGATTTTTTTTTTTTTGATGAGCACTTTCAACATTCAGCACATTTTTTTAAATTTTGTTTTTGAATCCTTAACTTTAATTTTTTTTAGTGTTTTTAAAAAGTCTCTTCTTAGTGTATTTATTTCCTCATGGTTGAAGTACACATACATTCAGATTAATTAATATGGCACTAACGATGATAATGACAAATTGTGATTTTTTTTTGTAATCTCAACCTTTTATTGTCTTTATTTAATGACTATTACAGAGACTGGTCAATTTTCAGTAAAACATTAAATAAGTGTAATTGTCTTTCAGGCACTGGAGAGTTCGGTAGATCAGTTTTCTTCTGAAGTGGAGATGAGCACAAAAGGTGCTGAAACTGGGTTTTTATCTGTGAAGTCTGGGCTTGATACAAAGTCTGAGTCAGAAAATGATCCAACTGAAACGGGATTAATAACAATGGATTCCAAAGCTGATGTTGGCAAAGCATTTACCCCTGAAACTGCAATGGCTGAGTCACTAATTGCTGCAGCCATTCCAGCAGCTGAAGACAAGGTAATTGCTGCTGCTACATTGGACCAATATGGGTCACCAAAGCATGAAACCCTTGTCAGCGTCCCCCATGCAAAGAAGTCCCTTCAGGCAGCAGCTCCAGTGGAAGATACAAGACTGATTCCTGCTAGACCTATAACTCCATTCACTTCCATCAGAGCATCAGATGAGTTTACAGAAGGGGGAGATGGAAATCTATCTTTGTTCACCTCTCTCTATCAAGAGTTGGTAAGTGTCTGAGAAAGAAAAGTGACACCCTTTAAAATAATTATCTAAATTCTCATTTTTTGTTTGAAAAAAGGTGAATATTAACCAGTAAGTGACATCCATATTTAAATGAGAACAATAAAAGCTTGATTATTTTTATGTTTGGCGTTAAATTAACACATTTTCAAACATGAATTGAAACAAATGTGATGTTTCTCATATGAGACATTCACATAATATACAATAAAAACAGTCAGAATATTGCAATTCATTTATTTATTTGTTTTCCTTGTTTTTTTAATACTAGGATACTCTAAATGTGTTGAATGAGCAAAGTGAAGACAGTCGTAGTAGTTTGGCGGAAGAATCCCAGTCGTCTGAGCTGCCGATCAGGTAAGAAGAGTGGCAGTCATAGGAATAGATTTACAACTCACATGCACATAGCGTACCATAGTCTGAGACATATTGTGTGTTCCCTTTGGTCCCTAGCTTGGCTGGACAAGAAGATGAGAAGCAGCAGCTAAGGTGGAAACGACTTAATACCCAGATCTCTCATAAACTGACCACTTTGAAAAAAGTTCAGGAGGAGCATGAAACCCTGATCAGCTCAGAGGATGGAGGGACCCATGAAAAGGTCAGGAAATACAGAAAAGGATTGTTTCCGAATCATTGGAGGGTCAAGACGAGTTTATTCATTATTTTTTAAGTTGAGCATTGGAATAGACATGATGAGGGGGGTGAGATGAGACCACAATAGACAGAAGCAAAATGTTTTCTAAGAAGTGGATGCTATCCTACCATCTACCCCGTCACATCTGTTTCTAGTGCAACAGGTGGCTGGACCTTAAACATGTACCATAGTAAATGAGGAAGAAGAAAATAAAGTTTTGTCCCTGTGTGCTGACCTCCTTTCACTTGAAGAGTTATTAAGTCCTTACTTTTACATATTTAATGTGAGGGACCGATGGCAAGAACCTTGATAAATTATAACAAAAGAAAGTATTTTTTGGAATTTTTGTGTGTGCCTGCAGGTATCTCATATCCACTAAAATATTTTGTTACACAGGAAGGAAAATTTCATTGTCTTTATGTCAAAACAAATACAAGTGAGAATGTATTTGTCCTGATAATTAAATGCAGGAGTCATTTTCACTCCTTGCTCTCTGTCCAGTTATTACCTACATGCATCTTCCTTTTTTTCATCACTCACAGTGAAACCTAAATTACTTATGTCTGTTTTTGTTTAGGTTCCAGAAATGGAGCTGATACTAACTGGGTCTACTTCTGCTGTTCTCCAGCGGACACATGAGTCCATCACCATGCTAAGACGCATAGTACGTACAATTGTTACAGAGGTTAAAGGACACAGGTGTGTTGTCCTAGTCAAAATGACTTGAGATTGTTGACTGTTAAAAAAACACTGTTTTTGATAAATTGTCCCACAAATGATCAACTAACATGGGTCTCTGTAAGCATTTTAATTAAAATCGATGTGTTTGCTAGAAACTATATTAAGATGATGATTTGTGAAATTAGAAATCAGACCACTGAAGAAGCTTACGTTTCTTTACCATGGCAAACTGCATTGAGTGACCACTATGCATTGGGTTATTTCCCAG
This sequence comes from Lepomis gibbosus, assembly GCA_029875015.1. NCBI lineage: Eukaryota > Metazoa > Chordata > Actinopteri > Centrarchiformes > Centrarchidae > Lepomis > Lepomis gibbosus. The sequence continues at coordinate 1,644 of JAPMOB010239998.1, read as the reverse complement.
GTGAGCTCTGCAGATGATTCACATCCAAGTGGAAATGAGGAGTTGTACAAGGCTCTACAGAGGGTCCTCCTCTGTCTGGACGCTTTGACTGACCTTCTGTTGACTCCTCGTGGTGCTGGTGAAGATGACCCCCAGCTAAGGCTGCTACAGCAGGAGGTGACTGACATAATGCTACTCAAGGACACACATGATAGCTCCATTTATGTAAAATCTACTGTAATTTTTAAAAAAAATTCCACCTCTTAACTTCTTTGACTAAACAATAGTGTATTTTTTANNNNATAGTGTATTTTTTATTTCTTCATACCTTTTCTTTACATGTGGATTTCCCATTCATTCTAAAAGCACTCTTCTGTTTTTGCATTTTTTTTGTATGTGTTTACATTCCTGCGTAGTGTGTATCAACTGAGCTGGTGACTCTGGCTGAGCTGTTGAGTAAAGTGGAGTCAGAGACCAGACCTGCGCTTTTGAAGAAAGAACCAGAAGCTCTCTGCTGTTTGACTTCCCTTCAGCATTGTCTACACACAGTTCAGATGGTCTTTACCTCATCCCACAATCAGCTCATTGAACATTTGGGCATCACATGCCAACATCAGGTTTGAACACAAATTACTGACAGAGTTCCGGGTAGATATTCTAGGAATACTTTGTTTTTCACAAACTCAAGTGATACCATTAACCATATACATTTTACTTTCTGGCTCTGAAACAGTTGGTTCTGGAAGACATGAAAGATGCACATACCCACTGTCATGTGACCATAGTTTGATATAATGATGTATCACAAAATTTCAAATTGTAAGGAACCCCCCAAAAAAAGAAGTGGGCGGAAATGTGACATGAATTATTATTATTATAATTTGCTTTAGTGGTAAGCTGCTACATGTAGACAAACATACAGTTGACATAAATAAATGCAGAAATGTATAAATATGGAATAAACAAATGCAAGTTATATAAGAATAATTAAAGAATAGAGAAAAAATAATACAACTATTTGCAGAGAAAGAACAATGTAGCAGATATTTACATGTGCATTACTCTGCTTTGCGTTGTGTAGATGTTTTGCAACGGAAGAGAATATTGTGTACATAAATATGTAAATTGACAATATAAAAACATAGAACAACAACAATTAACAATTACAACAAATATGTGCAATGTGCCAGCTTTGTGCATGATATGAAATGAAATGAAATAATATTTACATGTGCAGAAATATTATTTCACACATAATAGGTTAACGGAATATGATACATTGCTATAGGCTGCTTATAGATTACTCTAGCATGGAAAGTCATTATATTAAGCTCCATCTCGACCAGCTACAAAACTAAAAATATGTATTAGAAAACATAATATAAAACCTGAGCAATTCTGCAGCAATGACAACTATTACTTTTGTTACTTTATGTATATTTTGTTGATAATATTTATTTACGTACAATTTTGATTGTAGCACTTTTACTTATAGTACAGTGTTTTTATTGGTACTTTTAAGTAAAGGAGCTTCTACCACTGTTCCTAAACAACACACAGGAGACTTCCTCCAACCAGCTGTGTATTTTGGACGAGTCTGAGTTGAGACAAAGCGAGATGTTCCCCAGCATAAAGGATGCTCCTAATTTGGAGGTAACCTCTGTG
>JAPMOB010239993.1:0-25935 GCA_029875015.1 Lepomis gibbosus | reverse complement strand
TTTTTAGTCGACTAATCATTGCGCAGGGCAGGACTTTGGTCGACTAAGGATTTCTTTGGTTGACTACAGCCCTAGTATGAAGTGAAGCAGTTAAAAAAAACACATCTCCCCAAATCCCAACATTGAAAATGTGTGGGGGGTGGGTGGTTTCATACCGTCTGACAAGCACATCAGCTGAAGCATGCACCCTTATGAAGCACCATGTGATTAGCGATAGCAGGTCCATTCAAAATTGCTCCCTGTTGATACTGAGATATTGACAAACAGATGCATATTTTACCAACATTCGGCTGGTGGCTGGTGCTAATTTTGCACACTGGACCCAGTCCCAGTTGCGTGTCTGACACTGGGTGAAGCCAGGTCAACCCTTACAGTCCTCTTAAGCAAATGTACAGCTAATGAGTTACATAAAACTTAAAAAATACCAGAGTCATGCTTCTACACAGCATCAAACTATATTCAAGCTTTAATAACCTCAATGGATTTGAAACATAAAATAGATATATGACCATATATCACCCATTAATAAAAACATGACCCACTGTCTTTAACCTTGGCAATCAGCATCTTCTGTTGGACTGCCATGCTGTTTGGTAGCTGAGTTGGTATTCACGCTTTGCTTCATACCAAAAAAAAAAACAGCATCATAATTTCCTGGCCCATAGGCCACCTTAGTTTAATTTATTAAGTTGGGTTGTTGTCAGCTATTATTGTAACAAGTTCAAGTTAATGTTAGCCAGCATTTATTGTTACTATCAGTAGTTTGTGTTGTTCACAAACGTTGATGTTGTTCATATTTGTTGATGAGTTGTTCATATTTTTGGCAGCTTTTAATAATATTGAATTTTAGGCATTTAACACTACACAGAATCTCTGAATAGAGACAGATAAATTACCCAAACACAGAACAGACTTTTAATACTCTACAGATTCAGTGAGAACCATTTTATTTAACTCTGTGTAGACCCCTGGCAGAGTCTTACCAGGTCTGGTGTTACCCAACAAGCTGATCAGCATCTCGATACCGGAGGAATAAAACAAACCAAGTGTGTTTTCATTACTTTGCCCTACTGCTGTAGTAATCTCAACAGTGTGTCATGGTCAGACACTACTGCCTTCTGGTTAGTTTGTTGGAGAGTCCAGTATAGAGAAATTAACATAATGAGGATGAAGAGATGAATAGTGATATTCATTGTCATGAAAATAAAGAAAATGTTTTTCTTTCACAATTCATGTCCAATTCACAATTTGTATTAGTACTTTATCTAATATCACTTACATCTGCCATATTGCATTATTCATACACAATAGCTGCAAGTTGCAGCTGAGACATTCATAAAATGTCTCAACGTGATGGTGGAGAAAAAAAAAACAAATACAGCCAAAATTTGTGATAACGACCCTCTGAGCCATCCTCTTCAAGCTGTCTCTATCAGAAGCCAGAGTGTGGTCAGCTGGGTCTCAGCACCTTCAATTGCACCACTCATCGATTATAGAAGGTCACTTCACTAATGAGCGAAGGTCAGCCCCTCTCTTCATCCGTCACTGTCTTCCTCAGTATCCTTTCTTTTCTGTAAGTTTCTATTGCTCTCTGCTCCCCTCGCATCGTCTGGCATGCAGCAGAATGTGGCGCGAGAGGAGGACATGTCAATGTTATCAGCATGCAACAGACGACAGCTTTGAGGGAGACCGTGACTTTCAGCTGCTGCCCCAGTGGCTAATTACCCACACTCCTCATCGGGTGGACCCCCGTTTGCCACTTTGCAAAACAAACCACCAAGCTATGGGCGGCCAATTTTGCATGTTGGAGCCAACGCCTGTTTTGACTTTTTTGTGACACTTTTAATGTTAGACATTACTTATGTTGAGGAGCTCATTAGCAATGGTTCACAGGAGATGCCCCCATTTAGAACACATTACGAAAAAGCCCACTTGTGTTTCTTATTTCTGTTTGAGTTTTCTGATTAGATAAACTTTAAACTAATTTAACCCCGTGGCGAAATGGATTTCTATAGCTCAACCTACACCTACCAATATTGATATTGATCATTGAGAAATGTTACAGCAATATATTGGCTGACTTTTTTTTCCACTAAAACAACATTTTAATAAGAATCCCTTCCTTTTTTTAACCAAAATATGACTGGGAAATGTTACAGTTGAAAAATAAACTTGTCAGCACTCTCTGGTGGAAAAACGACAGTGCTGTATGTAATGGCAAAACTGGGAATGTCCCTCTGGCTCTGCTGTGGCCTGTACATTTGTCTTGTCGTGGACTGCAGTTTGTGTTTTGTGTCTTCATATAGCTCCTGGTAGACAGAGAACATATTAGTGCAACTGGGTGCCCGTGGTAAGTCCATCCAGAATGCATTTAGGAGTTGTCCCCATTGCCCCCACCCCTCTTTGTCTCTGTCCTTCCTACTAGCACCACATGTTTTCTAATGTTTGGTTTAGTTGCATTTCACACTTGCATGTAATTGTTACCAATCAATGATATACTGGCAATAATCTAATATTGTGAATCCTTCATATAGAAACTTATGTAAATGTAATGTTTCTGTCTGTTGGATGCACTTCCTTGGTTCATCATGCAAGGGGACAATGGGCTGGGGGGTGGTAAACAAGGGATATCAAAGAGTAAGTGTTGTGCTACATTTGGTTGAATGCCCTGTGCAGACTTAAGTTATGAGATGAAATTCATCATTGTATGCACAGTTTATTGGAATTCAAACAAAAATATATTGGAATTAAGTAAATATTTAAGATCAGACATGTAATACCTTAAATCAATGAAGTCACAGATTCCATTAAATTTTTTTTCAAAGGGCAATACGTTTGATATTCACTGCACCAAAGCACAAACTGACTGTAATATACCTGAAGGGGGTTGCAGATCAATACCAATAACTCTCACTTCACAAGGTGTGATGTCACTTTCTGACCAAGGCTGCTTTTATCAAAACAAATACACTCTGCTCACTTGAATATTAACAGTTACAGGCCACTGTGATGCATAAACAGATGGGGATGCTTTGTCAATGTAAAATAAGTTGATTACAATTCACTTGAGCCTTTAAAAAAAAATAGTGTAACATAGGCTAGTGTTCGTTTTTACATTAAATAGTATAACTAACATAAGCACATAAAAACTTAATGAGCCATATAACTGAAATTCCAAGGACCTTTAATTACAAAGAACAATGTTTTTTCTCATTTCGCAGGCACTGTAGACTGATCAGACTAGTAACTGATGCCAAGGATTCAGATATCTGTAATGAGCTCAAATCTATTTCCAGCTTGAAATTCCATTAGTGGACAACAGATACACTTGAACGTCATTCAAAAGCCACATCTTAGCTTTCTATAGATATCTTTGTGGTCTTTTCAAACAGTTACTTTGTGAAATGCAAGAAAGACCCTGGATCAATTGCATTTTAATTAATATGACGAGCAGCAACAAATGCGTTTACTCTAGAGTTGATGTGGCTGTAAAGTTGCATTCCATAGTTAGTGTTTAAAGTTGCAAACAGACATTTTAAAATATGATTACAAACCATAACTGCACAGCTATATAGTAATGGGTCAGCAGGTAATGTCAAAGGCTTAAAAGGCTTATTTTATGGGGTATATTGTATACAGGTATATTAGATGAAATCTACAAGCACCACGTTCCTTGGTTCCTAATTATAACTCTCAAGGATCAATTTAGATTATTGCAGTCTCACTAGCATCTCTGGCCACTGCACCTGTGATGCTTGTGCATTTGTAGTTTTGCTGCAGCAGTTGAGGTAAATTTCAATTCAGTGTATTTTCCAGATTACCTCTTTCTTTATCTTTTGCAAATTGGATAGTACAATCATGGGTTTGTCTCTGTGGTGACCTCTGCCAGTAGGAGTGGGTGTGATGTGGATGAAATCATTTGTCGTGGTATATGTCATTTTATATCACAATATTGATATACAAGTACATCTTAAAAAATTTGATTAAGGTGGAAAAGTAATTTTCTTCATTTAATTCAAAAAAGTGTACCTTTTATATATTCTAGATTCATTACACAAAGTATAATATTTCAAGCTTTTTTTGTGTTAATCTTGATGATTATGGCTTAAAGTTCATGGATTATAAAACTCCAAATGTATTAGAATTCTAGAACAAAGAATTTATAATACTGAAATGTCAATCTGAGAACAGCTGTAATTAGCTAATTAACATAAAACACCAGCAAAGGTTTCCTGAGCCTTTAATCTCTCCGTCTGGTTCTGGTGCTCACAACAAACATTCCCACAATATTAATTTTTTTTTGAGATGCACCTGTATATTGTGGTATAGACTAATAAATTGTCAGGAAGTTCAATTGAGACCTTGTGTATGTATAAAATAACCAAAAGTATGTATGTTTAGCAAATCCAGCAGATTAAAAAAATTAAATAAAATCAAAGTAATAAATGACGATCCTATATAAAATGGTGCAAGGAAAAAGATACGATACAGCATTCTTTCTCACTGAATTACAACAAGCAGTTATAACCCTTACAAAAGTTGAAGAAAATAATGTGTCACATCTGTTTAATTCACTAAAGTTTTCTCATGTAATATTTCTATTATCTATTCTATATCTATTAAGTTAGTAGATAAATCAAATGGGACAAATTCAATCAAGTGTGCAGCATCCATCCATTATCAATAACCATTTATCCTTTACAGAGCTATGGGGGGCTAGAACTGATCCCAGCTGACATTGGTCGAAAGGTAGGGTACGCACTGGACAGGGCTGACAGAGACAAACAACCATTCACGCTCACATTTATACCTACTGACCTAGAGTCAGCAATTAAATCATTGTGGTATTTGAGTATATAGTATTTCATTTTCATTTGAAAACAGATTTGTTTTTACTTTATGTCTCAGATGTAATTTTCCTTTAACATTTCTTTTTGCATGACATATACTAAAACAAATAAAAAAAATGGATAAGTGTTGACATATATAGTATAATTTTGTATCTAGGTCCTTTGTCTTGAGGAATCTGGTCCAATGTGTTTAAAGTACATGAATATTGAACCTCTTAAACTTAGAGTGATAACAGACAGTGAGACTCTTTATTTGCCAGGAATTTCCACAGTTACTATGGTTGTTCCACATTCCGCCATTTTCATTACCTGGGAATTGCAACCAACAGCTACTGGGGAAAACAAAAGTGCTATCCTCCTCCTCTTGTGGTTACACAATGGGTGACAAATTGTGCTGTAAATCAAGCCTCAATTTTCTTGGGAGATAGCACCCAGTGGCAGACAGAATTGAATAGTGAAAGTGGTGCTTACTGTATAGGGGAGCAATCTAAACGCTGATGGTGTCATTATTCACTAGCCATTTCATTGTGCAATTTAACTAATTAACACATTTATACTTCATAAAGATAGGTTAAAGCAAACATGTGTCTATTTCCACTTAAAGATAAGCTTCTACTGTGTTCACTTTCTCAAACTGCTCTCAGCTCCAGTGGTAGTTCTTTGATGGAATTTTGAAATACAGTAAGCAAGGAACCTGCCATGGGAGTTTTCTCAATATTTCTACTAATGAACCGTGACTGCTCTCCTTTATCCAGAAAAACAAACAAACTGGTCGAAAAACACACAAGGTATAGCCACAGGGACGATGTCAGCTGGTCAGACTACGGTAAATGCAAAGAAAACCACTTAATAAGAACTAATGGGCTTTTATACACATTCTCTGTGTCTGTGTAATTCACCACCTTATAGTGGCCACAGCTGATAGCAGCAGTCAAGATAAGACATGTTTTTTTTCCACATGCCTGCACCCACACTGGCAGCTTGTGGTGTGTTTATCTATTGTGTATTTGTACACGGTTATGCTCAGTGGGGGTATGCCGGAATCACAATTGCTGGAAAGGTACCACATCATATTTAGGATTGTCTGTCTTTCCAAGGGTGGTGGCAAGATTTCACGCTGGCTTCTACATGCTACCATCTTAAACAAGACCACAGTCCCCTGCTGCTATAGGCAAAAGCCCAAATGGTTCAAATGTATTACCCTTTTTGAAACACGGCAACCAATTAACCATAGCAGAAGCTGGCTGCATTTAATTTCTTCACATGATAAAAACATGTCTCTAAAAAAAGCCCATAGCTGTTAGTAGCTGTATGGATTGTGACTAGGTTTTTAAAATCGGGTCAAAAATAGACTTACATAGGCTGCAGAGATGCATAAAAATATCTTCCCATTCTGTCCTCAATTTACCCTTTGGCATTTTTTTGGTAATTTAAATGTATGTTAGAGATGGCAAAAGTGATTTTAGCATTCCATCGAGGAACTAGAGTTGTATTTTTTTTCTGCTAGTATGTCTATGCTAGTAATACTAATAGTAGTACTTCTCAGTATTTTTTTAAATGATAGCTACAAAAATCAATATTCTTTTATGAACAATTGCTCAAATGACTGTGTATTTGAGAGTGACAGATCCACAGAGAATTATCACCCAATGCTGCAGGTTCATACAACTTTAAGAAACAACAGGTTGTGTTTTTCAGCTTGTTGTGGTGTTTCCCTGCCCACAAGTGGCTCCCAGATCAAATCAATTGATGCAGTACATATTACAAATATTTAATCTGTTATATTGTTGAAGTAGATATCTTCAATTATTAAATTTGCAGATTAAAGGCCTGAAACAACAGCTTGCCACACTTGCAACTTGATCATCCTGCTCCCTATCTCCACACGATGGCTTCAGAGGAGTCAGTACATTGGCAAGCTAACCAAGTAGCTTATTTAGAGCTTATTATTACATTTGACTATTGTTCTCGCAAAAGATAGTAACTTCTAGTACATATGTGTGCACAGAGAAAGGACCAGTGAAATGGTGAAAAGAAAACAATTCAGGCACACAAATGTACACACAAGCACACATACACACCCACAAATAGGAGGAGGGACACTGACTGATGATCTTCATTCTTTCTGAACTTATCTCAGTACTTTGATGTCATGAATATTATTTATTTTGCTGACATTTTAGATTTGTTTCCAGTAAAATGTTATTGAATGAATATAGTGGATTTGCTGTTACAAACAAAATTTAGTTATATTTAATATAATATTAATATTTTAAATACTAATCATGTGAAAATACAGATAGATAGGTAGAGAGAGAGGTAGAGACAGAGAGAGATAGAGATAGAGAGATAGAGATAGAGATATAGAGAGATAGAGAGATAGATAGATACCTAAGCTCTCTAGAAATATTAGGGAAAACCCTGAATGTGTTTGTGATTAAATTGTTTACAGCACAAAGTTATTTACAGATCTAGCCTCTTAATTTTGCTCAAAGTATACCAGATTGACGCATTTAACTTTAAAATGCATAAAATTTTCTTCCATGCCCCATGCCCCCTTAGAGGATCCAAAGTCCACCCACCACAGTTTTATAAAATCCTGTGAGGGAAAAACTGCATGTCGACAGTGTGAGTGTGTAATTAGTGTTGTGTAATTAGTCACTGTCAGATGGGGTAGACAGCAGGTTTAAAAATTGAAAATTCATAACTCCAAAATGCTAAGCTCGAGGTTTCAAAATGGTAGTCCACAAACCAATGGGTGACATCACTGTGTCTATGTCCACTTCTGGTATGCAGTCTATGCTTCAAACACTGTTCCACACAATCTTTAAATGCCCAGTGGATCAGGTTTAATTTGTCTGACATTTTGGAGACACATTATTGCTGTTTGTTGTGTCTCTGACTAGTGATGTTAAGGTGGGGGTTATAGAAGTAGCAGATGTTGGTACTGGTACAGTAATTTAGACTTTGATGAGGTGCATACAAAAAAAATTGACACTGAGCATTGAAACAGAATATCAGGTCAAGGACCTATGCTGTTTCAGAGGCCACCTGCCATTAGGACATTTTGTTTACCCAAACTGACCTTGAGTTGCAGAAACCAACAGATGACTTTTTTTCTTCAATGCAAAGTCATCCATTTGAAATCAAAACAGTTTTCAGTCCATTTTCATCACGTTAGAGCTAAAACAATCATCCATACAACACAACACATTTCACAGCAGACTGAGGGGCTTCATGTTCCATCACTGTCATCATTTCATTGTTTTTATTTATCCATTCCATTATTTGATAAGGAATTGAATTAACAACATCTCTGTCAATACAATCTATTTAAACAGCTGCATCCTATTGACTGTTAATTAGTGAAGAGTAGAAACGTGCTCCTCACTCCGATAGATTTATTGATGCAGTAAAGAGGAATGTGAGAACATTTTAAAGAGCTATCATTTGGTTTACATGCAGTTGGATTTATAGGAAATACTTTGTCTAAAGTATTTAGTTGACAGGTCATTTGGGGTGTCATTTCACTATTGGCTGCATCTCCAAAATGTCAACTTTGTAGTTTAGCTTGGTCTTTTTTTGGCAATTTTAGCTTATTTAGATGGTTGAAAATTTAACTGCATTACACCCTAGGGATTATATTTTTTTCTGAACCCGTATATTCAAGCCTTCATTTGGAGGTGAAACATGAAAATCTTTCAAACACGACTTACAAGGCTTTTACCTGGCAGAAACAATAAGCCAAATGCCTGCTAATGAGCTACTGCCAATTCAGGTCATGCTGGAGTCAAGTTCTAGCTGATTATGACTCCAGTGTCTACAAACTATCACAAAAATACATAAAGGCATTCTACCAACCCATTAAACAAACACTAAGCTGATATCAGACACGTCTGCAGGACCATGAATGAATTCTGAAAAAAGAAATCAAGACAACAATCAGCAGTTTAATCAATGATAAAAGCAGTCATTAATTGCTGCACTAGTTTGAAAGCTAAAGTTAGCTGTTGATCACAAACACAATCTGTGCCAAAGTTGCTGCTTTTCTTATGTTATTGTAATTTTTATATCTTTGGAGTTTGGAATGTTTTTAAACTGCCTGGACAAATATGCAAATTATAAGCCAGCAAAGTGGGCTTTACAAAATTGGGGCGGACAAACAAAATCGAGAAAACAATCGTATGATTATTGATCATGTAAATAACCTATTAGCTGCAACACAACAATACATCCTGGATGTAAATTACGCACAGCAGAATATAAACACATTGTTAAGGCAGAATGGCCTGTGAACATAACAGTGAGTTGTTTTTTTAAATGACTGCAGAGAAATTTGGCATGACTTAACATGAATAGTCAATAGTTATTGACTCAAACCGTCACCTCAACACTAGCAATGACAAGAACCCGACATGGTATTATTGCGCAGACTTGTTTAGTACAAGAATACATTAAACAAGAAGTTGTAAATCATAAAACAATAATTAACATTTTCCTAAATTTTTCAACTTTGCTATTAAGAAGGCTACCAGTTACATCAGCATAATTCATCCGGAGGATATCTAATAATTCTGTGTTATTTTGTCTGAGTACTGATTGTGTCATGTAATAATATGGAGTGTTCGACTGAAAAACACTGCAGCTCCATAAACAGTTGCAGCCATGTTTAATAATGTTTTCCTCATTATGCTAAGAGCTGCAGGGTGTTCACTGCTGCAACAGCTAATATAAGGCCATTTTAACTTCCAAATGTTTTTTTGTTTTTTTTCAAATTTTGAGATAGCTCAGTAGGAAGACTGCAGAAAGAGTCACTGGAATTTCACCTGTTATTGGTCATGATCGCAGGACAACATTGCAGGGTGCTCCAAAGCCTGTATTTTGCTGTGCTCGCAACAAGAAACAATAACCACCTTCTTCTTCGCTTTATCTCTTTAAATAGTCCAATAGATAAAACCATGTGTAATGTACAGAACCTAGTCTGCTGTAACTGAACGTTTAGCATCACTAAATGAATTTCAGCAGGTCTGGAAAATTGCTGCTATGTGCAGATTCATTTTACAGATTTGAGTGACAAAGCTGCTCATGCAATCCTGTCATCTTTTTATCTGATCCATTTGTCAGACTCAGAGCTACCTCAGTCCTTTCTGATGTAAAGATAAATGGGAACAGTAGCTGTGTAGGTACTTCATTAATTTTTGCTAGAGGACATGCATTTAATCTTTCTATCTATGCTTTCTTCCTATTATTCAATTTTATCTAATTAATATTTAGGTTTTCATAATTTTGTTGTATTACTATTATTACAGGCCAAGTTGAACTCCTTCTTAACATTTCACATCAGAAAATCAGGCATAACTCATTCTGATGATCATGCTGTGAATGTGATACTTTCTGTTCTGTTAATGTTGTGTGGTAGCGACTGTCTAGATGATAATGGCTCAAGATAACTCAAGTGGACACCATTTAAATGCACATGTCGATTCAGATATTTAGTGGGCAGCTGGTGAAAATAACACAAGGCAGGATACAAGAATACTAATATCAGGCAGCTGATTGGCTGCTCTCCAGCGACAGAAGAGGGGAAATGGGTGGGCTGTAGTGTAGATCATAGTGTAGATGCTGTTATCAGCCTTCCACTTCCCCCTGCTGTATAAGAGGTCACATGACATCTGTCATTCCAAAATAAATACCTGCAGCTAAACATGACTGGCATTTAAGGGATGCGAGAGTGAACGGCTTTTTAGGAGCACTAACCCTAACGGGAACCACAACCATGATCGTCACCAACCATGCAATCACATCCATCTTCCCATGTTGCCAGTCTCTGTACTGCCGGTAGTAGCGCGTATACGGTATGCTTCTCACAGACAAAATCTGTCAAAATCGGATTTTCTTCAAGCTAATATGTGATAACGATCTGTTCCTTAGATACAACTTCCCTGATTCCTCCTGGGCCACTGAAGCAGTAAGCATGATAGGAACCTTTAACAAAGAATAGAATAAATAACAATAGAATAAAGAACAAAGAGCCTACAATTGTACAATGTATAAATGTTAACTATCATGAGGAGGAAAATATGTATTCAAGAGTGTGTACTTGACAGGGCATGCTAAAGCAGCAGTATTAGTAATGAAACCTATCGAATAAATCATTAATATATTACAGCCAGTGTAAAACATTATTATAAATTAGCATATAGAAACTGAGATAAAGCCATACGTCTTCTTCACTAACATACAGAACAGAATGTGTGTGTGTATATATGTGCATTATTAGCTGTCCATTACAGTAGGGCTAGGGTAAAAACTGTCTACATGCTTGGTTTCATTATTTATTATGCCATTAGAACTTTTCTTTTGTCCTCTGCACATATTATATCTGACTTTAGATTGTCACTAGCACAGATAAATGTATTTTTAAAGAAGCTCGCATTTTACATACAAACCATATAACATAGTTTAGTAATATTTCTAGGGTCGATTCAGAATCGACTCCAGAATCGACAAGGCGGTGACAATAATAATTTCCATTTAACATCATACTACATACAGAGCGTGATGACAGATAGGCTACTATTTATGAGCTGGACACCAACTACTGTGATCATTCCCCAGTAAAGCATCTGCACATTGCCAGGAATGTGTTTATCTAGTGAAACAAGATGGACCAATCAAAACCCAGCAATCCACCTGATATGCAGCATATAATGGTTTGACATATTATGTAACATGACCATCAGAACATGACAATCAATGTGGTTTAATTTAGCAGCAGCAGGAAACCAACAGCAGCTCAGTATTTTAGATGTAATTATGATATGCAGAATAGTAAAGCAAGGTGTCACATTGCTTTGAGTTGATTTTCCCCCCTGTAATATTGAAGCTGAATATAAAGTGTGGTGAAAATGTGGTCTACCTATGCTATGTGTGACAGATTATTTTGGGAAGGAAGCCAATATTATACAAAATAATTGTAATGTGCTGTGAGCAAGACAACAGTCATGTTTACATCCTTAAAGCCAATAAACAGTATAATATTAGCCTCTGAGAGACCAATCCCTCAAACTAATAGTGATATTCATAATAATAAAATATGCAAAGTCAATTGTGTCCATAACACTCCTATATGGGCATCCCTAATTCCACTCTGTAAACAAACCGCAAGAAAGGATCATAACACACCTGCCAAACAACCACCAATGAACAATGAGCTTAGCCACAATAAAGTAGTCTCTTTCATAATTAATACAGCTATGCAAACATGCACAAATAGCAAGAAGCAGCAGCATCCAAACAGAAATTAACAGCTAGAATATGTTGACAAAATGCATTTCTGAAAAGCAATAAAAAAGCCAGCACTGTCAGCAGCTGCATAACAGCACACAAACTCAAATGAACACAGCCAAGATATGAACTGACAATAATTAGCAAAAGTTGCAATTACTTAGCTTGTTGAAGTTCAGCAGTGGTCCCTGGTGTCTCGTGGGGAGAGGAGTCATGGTCCAAATGCGCGCACAGACAAGCAGGAATCGAAAGTCCCAATTTCCAAGTTGAAGTTCAGCAGTCAAACATCCATAATTAGAGAGAGGGAGTAACATTTATGTAAATAAACCGTCTGACTGTAACTGTAAACACCGCTTAGATATTTATTCCATCTGGAGTTTCTTGGTCGGGGTTGTCGGCTAGCTTGAAAAAGTTTTGCTCCACACAGACACTCATTTATGGTCGGAGCCTTTCTTATGTTATATTTATGAAATTAAAAGCATGATAAATGTATGAATAAGTATTCAGAGCTCGGGAGAGACTTCTGATAAAACGTATATGCATGTAGCCTGTACAGGGTGGACGTGTTGGTGCCAGCGGAGGTGAGCAGCCGGTGGTCCGAAGCTGAGAGGCCACAGGTGCGGCTAATTAGGCTAATGAGCAAGTGAGGTGGGCTAACGTACACAGTGAACAGAGTGAGAGGAAGTGAAACTAAAGTAACCTGGCTTTAAATTAAATGTTCATTCTGTGAAACTGGATTTATGCTTGTTTTGCGAACCTTTTATAATTTCCTGCAGACTTTAGGCAAATGTAAAATACTGAAACTACATTTTAAGATGGTTTACCTTAGGTAAAAGTAACATTTAGATTTCCCCTTTAAGTTATGCAGTTGCTATTTGACCAAATCGCCCTTCATGGTGCTGAAAGTCACACATGGCTTTTCCACGGTTTCCAAAATTTAGCTGACTTATGGACAAATCAAAAATACCCATTTCACATACTGTAAGACCATGCAGTTGTAGGAGCTAATGATTAGTTTATTGTTGTCTACTATCTGTAAGTTGCCAGCATCCAATGTGACATATTCAAATGTGTTTAATTTGGCCAGCCAACAGCTCAGAATCCAAACACTCTAGTGGAGCCCTTTAAATAGCTCCGGTGGAGTCTTGTCATCACTACCAGGCCAGGAGAGACCTTGGGAAGTCCAGCTAGAAAGTCCCACAGATAAACCCCTGTAAAACCACAACTTATTTTCACTGTACATATTAAACAAAAACTTAATTTATATGCTAGTAAGTGAGCTTTCTACATGCCTGTAGGCAGCACCATGCTCTAGCTTCATATTTAAATGAGTGTTGTATCAATCTACTCATATAACTCTTGGCAAGAACATTAATTAGCATATTTCCCCAAATGTTTCAGATAGAATTGTTGTTGATTAATTTCCTATCTCAACTAATTGATTGATCGGTTGATTAAGCTCCTTGTTTGTATGTTGAGGCTGTGCAAGGCCTTTTGGGCAGGAAAAACGATACAGTAAGCATTTGTTTGTTATTACACAAGATACAGTTAAAGCACTCCTGTACCCTCTGATGCAGATGAAGCAGAGGCTGGAGATGGTCTCTAGCTCTCAGCCCACCACAGAGGGGGTGGGAGATGTTGCTTAAGATGGAGTTCAGTTTAGTCCTCATCCTCCCCTCTGCTGCTGCCTCCAGGCAGTCCAGAGCTTTTTTACACCAGTTTGTTTATCCTGCCTGCCTCCCCCGCTGTGGCGCTGACTCCCCAGCACAGTACTGTACACAACAGTGGCTGGTACATGCTGCAAAGAGAGGCTAGAGAATTTTAGTCACCTTAAAGAAAGACATGCAGAATGGTGTTCTTAGTCTACATGTCCATAAACATTCAATCTGTCTTTCTATCTATTTTGCAGAAATGTGTCTCAAAAATGCAGGAACAAAATCTGATTATGGTAGTTGAACATGTATGCACATGCTGATGCTTAGGTTATTTTGAATGCTTAAATTGCCAGGGGGCAATGTAAGGTGTTCAGTAGACTATACATGCACCGCTACAGGTTTATTGCTCCAAAATAGTCTTTTAACATTCAACTCAAACCAGCTGCAGCCCTCTGACCTTTTAAGCAAACCGTTACTCTGCCTATTGTGCAATGAGTCTGCACTTTTTAAAATTTATGTGCATTATATACATTTGATAAGTGTATGAAATTTAGATGTGCTCTGTCACTGCTCGCTGTTAATGATGAATTATTGACCATCTGTACAATGAGCTTTTGAAGTATAAAATTGGTGCATAATGAGAGTTTGGTTCAGAGGCAGTTTCAGTTCCACCTCACCCCCTACATGATTACATGTTGAATATTGATTGTGCCAAGCCTTTTAAATGACATTAGAGATTACATCAGCTTTGCAGAAATCAAGCTAAACCTAGACTTGCTGTGTTCAAGTCAATGACACAAAGTTGAGCTGTATTTACTGAGTGCATGTTTTAAAGCAAATGAATGAAACAGAGAGTATCATACCACTTTTACTTAATTTATATATTTCTGCTATTGGTCATTTCCTAGAAGATAAAAAAGCAGCAAAAGATTAGTAAAATATCCTTAAAAGTGGGTCATATATGTTTCAATTGTCAAACCATCTATGGGTTAAATGTATGAGTGATTCATAATTTTACTCATTAGCTGGTACATTTATTTGTCCCCAGCCCACTACTTTCCACCTCAAAGGACCACTCAGATAATAAGCCTGTAATTAAACCTGGCTGCAATGGTTTTTGGTGTCCATGGAGAGAAACAGAAATAGTAGCAGAACTAATGCCAGCTTTATGTTGTGCAAAAGAGCCCCAGATTAACGTGGCCGGTTGTACTAAGAAGCAGTGACAGCCAGGCCTCAGTAATGTCCCTCGATGTGGACCAAACTCTCTTTCTAAGCACTGACGGACATGAAAGAACCTTCTGATGTTCTGACCTGTGAGTTTACCTTCTGTTCATCCTGAACTGTGTGCTGCGTGTTCTGCCTTTTAGATGTGGGCTTTCACTGAATCCGACCATGAAAAACTACTGTACTATACCTCCATCGTCATCAAGCTTGTGTTTGATATTCTCTTGTTTTGATCTATATTTGTAACCTTTGTTTTGTATGAAACGCTGAATGTTTGTTTAAAGTGCTTTAGATATAAATGTGATTTGACAGCAACCACACTCCATCTATAACATTTCATAAATGCTTTAGCGTTCCATATTGAAACAATTGACCTAAAATGTAATAATAACATCTACTGAGATGTAATTATAATGTGTATACATTTTTTAGGGAAATTTATTATTTGTTTAGCCTCCCCAAAGTGATACTTCATATTGCTTGTTTTGTCCGACCAACAGTTTATACAGTGTAGCCATAGAGAAACATAAACACAGCAGAGATTTGACAGGTTTCTCTGCATATCCCCAGATTACTTGAGTTCTAAATAATGACCGGCAAGAGTGACCTCCTTATGTGGGCCACTTGGACAGCAGGAAGACAGTGTGGAGGTGAGCCGACCTATTAGAGGTCGAACGGGATGTGTGAAGGAAGTGTCTGTGGTCAAACCCAGTTATGCCTAATAGCCAATTAGTGGTTCAGAAGGAAGGTGAATGTCAGCTCATTGTTTTGATGACTGTCACAGCAGCTGATAATACAATATCTTATCACGGGGGAGGAACATAGAATACTGGATTTCATATACTTTTGCATCTAATTGGGATGCTGCCATCAATCAGGCACAAAGAGAAATTGACTGAAATTGATTATAGTATATGTAAATTGATTAAAGTAGTATACTGTATATAATTAGACTGCTGGCCTAGCATGTCCAAATGTAACAAAATCCACCTTCCAGCACCTAATCTGTACAAAGAACTTGTAATAAGGACACATTGTGTTCTTTATAGGAAGTGTCTTATTATGGGGGAGGAACACTGAATACTGGATTTCATATGTTATTGCATCTAATTGGGATGCTGCCATCAATCAGGCACAAAGAGAAATTGACTGAAATTGATTATAAATTACTTGTTTTTTAAAATTGTAAATTTGTATTAAGCCCTGTGCTGTCTTTAGACGGTGCTGTTGACAAAATATTTTGAGCCCAAATAAGAACATAACAAGCTACAAAAGAAATATCCACGGTCTCTTATATGAGAGATTTCTGTGCAAATGTTGAACAGGAACTGATGATGGATAATGATAATAATGGAAATTGGCCAATTCAATGTTACTTTTTTTGTTTTTCAAATTCAGACTGTTTCAGATAGTTTCTAGTGCTTCATATCCACCTGTACTGAATCAAGCTGTTCAAGGGTCATTAGCTTATTAATGATACAATTATTTATGACCCTCCACTCAGGTTGGTTGACAGCTGGGTCCACCACCTCCCTTGACAACGGCTGCTCAGCCACAAATTAATCTGATTCACTACAAATGGACTCCGATTACCATTTTTTGTTCCCACGCTGACACCACAACAAGGTGAAACGCTGACTGGCAATTTCATAACATAAAAAATTGTGGAAAATAGCAGAGACTGAAAAATCGAAAACCTGGCAAAATTTTCTTTCCATATCCCTCCTTTAAAATGAGTGGCTGGTGTAAATGCCACTATGGATTATCACTGAAGTTATTAATAAATTAAACGTCTTTGCTTACACTGCAGTAACCCTCTAGGAGAAGATTAATGGAACTTTAATGATCCCCACGGAGAAATCGGATATTGTGACATTAACAGTTTTACTTTTGACATTTT
Source organism: Lepomis gibbosus (assembly GCA_029875015.1). Classification (NCBI taxonomy): domain Eukaryota; kingdom Metazoa; phylum Chordata; class Actinopteri; order Centrarchiformes; family Centrarchidae; genus Lepomis; species Lepomis gibbosus. The sequence continues at coordinate 9,019 of JAPMOB010239993.1, read as the reverse complement.
CAACAATGATCCCTGGATACTATTGTAATATTCATATATTTTAAACAATGCTAAAATATATGGAAGGTTCGCATGACTGAGTAGATTATGCCCAGTAGTAAATTATGGCTTATTACTTACTTATAATAGACTCCTCAAACCATTTTTGCATTTTAAAATATAACCCCTCAGTAGGTTGAGACCATTTAATCACATACTATCACACTCAGCCAATGCAGGTCATAGAAATGGAGGGCAAGCCTCTTCATTCTGCATGCCAACTAGCCTATTGTGAGTCAGGTTTGTAAGTGAATTCATGGGTGGTTGTCCCCTTTAAAGAACCATTTGAATTCAAAGCATCTCAAAGCATGGCTCTCAGCTATATTTACAGCTTGGATAGCGATCAAATGGGATCCTTCAGGGTCGATGAAAAGGAGCAGAACACAGCATGTGAAAACACACAAGGGATTGAGTCACTTACTGAGTTTCATGCATCCCACACATTTTCCATTACACATAAAATGTTTCCAGTTTTATTTTTTTGACTGGATGTAAAGCTTTTGTGTTTATATAGAATATGTTAGTGATGGTACAGTAACAGTGACAAATACATGACTGAACATAGTAGAGAATATTTGTTAAGGACTGCATATTGTAATATGATGTGATTGTGGCTCTATACTCAATTTAGTACTTATTCCTTCAAATTATATTCTAATATATAGAATATCTAATTTGTATAAGTTTTTTACTGAGTTAACATTTTTATAATCTAAAGATATAGCCACAAGAGCAGTAGTTCAAATTTTGTTTAGATGACAAGATTGATACCACTCTCAACCACTGAAGCCATACCAGCAGCAGTTTAGCATAGCTTAGCACAAAGACTTGAAACTAGGAAACAACTAGAATGCTTCAGTCAAGAAACAGTGTGGTACATAACTCCCTGTAAACCACAACTTGTCGTTTATACTTTTTTTTTTCACAAATGACATTACATTTACATTTATTCATTTAGCTTTTTTCCAAAGCGACTTACAATTGCTAAACATGTCAGAGGTCGCACGCCTCTGGAGCAACAAGGGGTTAAGTGCCTTGCTCAGGGACACATTGGTGGATAGGACACAGTGGGGGATTGAACTGGGTCTCTCACACCAAAGGCATAGTCTTATCCATTGCGCCATCACCACCCCGTTTGTTAGGGAGGTTTAGAAGCGCTGGTAGGACATTTTGTTACATTTAGATAGAACCAGCTAGCTGTTCAAACACTGATTTAGATTTTAACAACCATCAATGTTTAATTGAGTCAGCTAGCTGTTTCCCTGTTACCAGTCTTTGTGCTAGGTTGCTAGCTCGGCAAAAAGTCACGCTTTTCCTGTGGGTAGTACACAGGACTGTTTCTTGATTGAGCCAGGCTGGCTGTTTTCTGGTTTCCAGCCTTTCTGCTAACCCAAGCTAACCATGTCTTGGCAGTAGCTACATACAGTATGGGTGTGATATTCATATTCTCACTGGAAGTGAACACGTGGACTTACAAAAAATGTCTACTATTACTTTAAATTCATTTTTAATTCTAAAACTGTGGTACATATGTGAACATTTAATGCTTGGCACTTAGGCTTTCCAGATCTATATTCTATTCCATAGCAGATGCTGAGAGGATGTGTTCCCACTCTGTGATTTCTTTTTCTCGACTATCATGAATGACAAGAGAGTCATTACTGCATGAGACGACAGGTTCCAGCAAGTCGCTTCTCAGAGGCAACAGGAGGCAGGAAGGCACGGATTTATTTATGGGACTGTATGTGTGAGACACTGGGAGCAATGGCAGCTGTGGGAGGGCTTCTACTTTCTACTACTAAAGAAAGAAGGAAAGAAAGAAGGAAAGAAAGAAAGAAAAATAGATAGATAGATAGATAGATAGATAGATAGATAGATAGATAGATAGATAGATAGATAGATAGATAGATAGATAGATAGATAGATAGATAGATAGATAGATAGATAGATAGATAGATAGATAGATAGATAGATAGATAGATAGATAAATAGATAGATAGATAGCACATCTGAATTGCATGCAATCATAAACACTGACATTATCATATGTTATAGAGGCATAAAACAGAGGCAGAATGTTGCAAAAGAGTCCTGAGAGTTATATAGCTTCTACACTGTGTGCGACTGGTTTTGTTCCCTGTTTATAGGGTGGCTCCCTCTTCTTATCTGTGCACATTTGCAGGTGCTCTGTCAGAAGCGGACCTCACTATCTGGTAATCTACCATAGTAGGAACTCGAGAGCCGGAGCAGCAGAGTTGAGGGAACAGCACCAAACCCCAAAGAGCAGGACAGAAGAAAACGGTTTCCTCTATCACAAATAACCAAACGGTCGATGCGAGATAATAACATATCCGAATACTTTTGAGCCGCTTATCTACAAATACTGTAGATGTTGATGCTGATTTGTGGTATTGATTTGAGTTTTTACAATGGCGATTGCCTCTTGGAAATATGTTATTGGAGGGTAGGAGTCTAGTTTGAAACGCTGAGAGGATAGAGGAATGGATCTCTATTTTATGACCACAAAAAGGGGCTTTTATCCAACAAGGAGGATAATGTTTCACGGTAGTAGTACCTTGTATTGACATCAGAAGTATTTCACAGATAGCTGCTGTGTAATAGAGTTTGTTTCCAATTAGATATAAAACATCTGAGAGGATCATAAAATGTAATAATCCACGGTAAGCACCTACATTACTTCATGATATTCCATTACAGGCTCTCTAAAAGAGTGTTTGGGTGTAAAAGAGCATCAGTCCCTTTATGAACCATATTGAATGTGGAACATTTTTCTCAATCAAAACAAAAAGCAGTGAAATCTGCCCTCCACCCCACACTCAGCCCCCAACCTTTTTACCACAGCAAATTGCACAGGAAAGTACCTGGGCAGAGGTGCGTACAGCTTTTATTAATCTTTCTTTTTCTTTGACTCTGACAGCTTTTAACTGAATTGTCTGCTCAGGCCTGTGTAGACCCGTGGAGTCCAGACACAGGCCGGTGAACGCTGTGACATCTCCACTCCCCTCAGCTCTAGTGTTGCTGCCTTCATCCAATTTACCATGAAAGGAATCCAGACAGTCCCATAATATGACCCACGGCTGCCTCGATTGAACGCGGACGACAACGCTGGGCCGGAGCTTCACACACGTAACCAGCTGGCTATCTACAGAGGACCATTGGCTGTCTGCTACCCCTTGATAAGGGCCCATTGCCCAGAGACAGGGTAGAGTGGACAGGGCCATCTGGCGGTATTTCATAGTGAAGAGTGCCCCCTGGTGCCTCTGAGGGTACAGCACAGTTACAGAGCCAATTGAGTCGTAAACACATCACCTCTAGCTGTAGTCTAGGGGTTCTGGGGGTGGTTTTAACTGTCGGACACAGATTACAGCAGTGTTTCCTCTCTAATTTCACGCAGCAGCGGTGGCTAGGGGTATTTTTTTTGTTGTTTTGGTTCCACATCTATCCTCGTGTCAGTCACAGTTATCTTTCTAATGCAGGCAACTGCAGTGAGAATATTTTGTCTTCATATACTTTTATCACAATGAAAACATGATTTGTCAGCGTTAGGGCTGATCCGTTTGTTTTGAGGGGAAATTAGGAAAAAAAATAGAGCTCTTTTAATGTCACTTTTTATTGCTGTGATGCCATACCTTGTGGATAATGAGAAATGAACACTGTGCAGCCCATAATAATTAAGTTCCAAGATTCTGACTGAATGAAAGAAAACTAAAGTGAGTGAGTGGTTTCCTAGTATATGAAAGTCCGTTGGACAAAGACTGCAGTAACACTGATTTTGATTTTAACCCTTAAACACTCTGTCCAGAAATAACAATAACAGTTAAAGTCAGAGCTGTGAACATTTGGTCTCCTTTCCTTCTCTGGGAAGAGACAAAAAGACACACAACATGTGTTCATTTTATTCTAGTGGGTCTATAACACAAGACAAACCACATAAATCTGCAAAAAATGTGAGCTTTGGTAAAACAGTGAGCTAAATGTTGCTCCAGAGGTTTTCTATTACTATAGATATGTTTCGACAAATTTACAGAAATGCTGAATATTCCTGCACCTTCTATCCAAAATGGAGCAAGAGAGCATTTAACAGATTTTTTGTTTTTTACTTTTATTTACAAGGCTGGAAATTATTGTACGCGTCTGTGAACTGCCCTCGCACACACGTACTCCACGTCTCTCATGGTAGGAGTGTGAATCAGTTTTTGGAGAGTGTGACAAATTGGGGCCCTCAGCTCTGTGATAAGAGGGAACCAGGACCATCTAGCTTGCATTATTCATGAGGAGTGGGAAGGTCGAGATGTGATATGGTGTCTACCACAATAACAATGCTACAGTCAGAATGTACAAGCTTATACCTTTCCCCATCTGAACTCACTCTGAAAAACAGGAAACAACTGCGTTATGGCATCAACTAATGATAATGTGAACAGTTTTGATTAAGAAGTTGGATTACTAGTGAAGAGAGTAGCTTTACAGTGAGCTTAGTTTTTTAACGAGAAGTAGTGATTTTTCAGTTTGAGTAGGTCACTTACACATATATCTGTTATATTATAATAAACATATTTTCAGAACCTAGCACAATGTATGAAATACATTGTTTCTCATTGTAATTCAGATGTTGGTTATTATTTGCAGAAAAACAGTGCACTCTTGTGGTATGAAAGCACAGAGGTCCTTTTTTAGAAAAGTACCCCATTATCTGTGTAGTATAGAGATTTCAGATCTCAAAGTACAATAGTTTTCCAACAGCAACATAAACCTACTTAATCATTTCATTATTTCAGACTGTCTAATTCTTTTGACAGGGGTGACTGGTTATTTTTTAAATCTAATGATATACATGGAAATGGTTCTCTTGTGTTTTAGAATAGTATATTAATCTTCCTCTAAATTATTAGGTAAATCTCAGTAATTATAGTGCAAAACTAGGCACAAAATTAAATGTCTTTCTTGCAAGAGAACTATAACAGCATGTATCCCAAAACACTAGCTGTGATAAACCCTTTTTCTTATTATGGGTGAGTGAGTTGAAGATATATAATTTTGTTACAAGACGAAACACCAAATATGAGAAATGAAATACATTAAAGTAGTAAAAAATGAGAGTTGGGACTTGTAGTATTCTCACAGCTCTGGATAACAAGATGATACAAAACAAGTAAATAAAAGCAAGGCAAGACTTCAATATCTGTTTTTTTTATTAATTCTGACACACTGCGGTCAGATAGAAAAGTATGAGAGTTACACTTTTCAAGTTGCTTCCATGACTTGTGCAAACACTAGACGGTATCTGGGGAAAAAATCCTCTGAAGGAAAAACGAAATTGGAAAAGAAAGAACATCAAAATGCAGAAGAAAGGAATAAGTGCATTTAAACCTAGGTGTTGATTCTTTATGCAGTATTTATTGATTCCCAGCTTTGTATAAACTGGATGTTGAGGCATAAACATAGTACATTTGAACAAAAATATAACCAATATTTACAATTATTGTATTAAAAATACAAAAACAACTGATACATACTCCACCAATTGTCTTTTTAAAAGACATACAGGTCAAAGTAGTACAAGAAAGAATGAAGAAAAGAAGATCATCACCAGCTAAATGTACACTTCTCACTGACATCACACATCAAACAGAGTAGCAGTTCTACCTACTACACTTAATCTTTATGCTTGTACATTTTTGTGCAACTTTTTGTTTTTCGAAATAGGACTCGGCGCACTAATATGCACATTATCTTCAGAGTTGAATGAAAGTGAATGATGCTTGTCACCACTGTATTACAAACAAATTATTAACAATCTATCTGCAGCCACTACAAAAAAATACAATAACAAAAGAAACCCAGGAAATGATTAGTGTAGTCACAGAACACAGTGGAAAACACTGCACTCATCTTTTTCTCAGTCCAAGACTGATCAATGTGATCAGTGCGACTCAGTGATCAAAGAAAAACAAAAAAAAGAAGTTACTTTTCACAATTGGATTTCTAATCATTCTGATTGGCAGCCTTGAAAAATGTTTCTTCATATGTCAACTTCCCCACCGGAGTCAAAGAAAAAAAAAAAGTCAAAATCTTCAGTCACTTCTGTTGATGGCAAGATAAGATGGAAAACCGGATGCAGGCGTAAGCGTTATACATACAGCATCCACTGAGCTGATGTCTGTAACAGGTGAGAAGAGTTTCAGAGAGGATCTATTAGCACAACAGCAGAGGGAGAGGTGCAGGGTCGCTCTGTGTGTAGACAAAAAACATCTACTACACTGTAACATGTAATTGCCACAGCAAGTCTGATGGTGCTGTCTGAAGCCACATGAAAAAAAACAAAGAAAATGCTTGGCTTCATCTTGTACTGAGTCTTAATATATTAAAAACTCTGCGGGAAGTATCTTGAGTAAGGCATTTCACTCCACTATTGCTTGATTCAAGACTGCTCTTGAAACAAAGTGATTTGTGATGGAAACAACCATGCAAAGAAATGTATGCAATCATGGCATCGTAAGGCGCTTTGGACATTCACAAAATGTGGCATATGGTCAGGTTGGAAAATAGCCAAATCTGAATTTGTGGATACTCTTATTTTGAAGGGAAATATGCATATTATAAGACTCTGTACAAGATTTGTAAATGCACACAGTTAGAGGTACACTCTAATATGCTGATATTTACCACCCTGGTTGGTCTGTGTTCCCTTCACGCCAAAAAAGGAACAAGAAGCATATTTTCTAATGTCAGTGTGTGCTTGCTTACTGCTCACAGTCTGTACTGATTCACAAATTCCCACTTGATTATTTGCTGCCAGCTCCATACCTGACACCCACTTTTAATCTGGCCAAAAATGGGTTAACTTCCAGGAATAAATCTTCTCTACTGCAGCTGCACTTTGTGATTTAGGTCGCTTGAGTTACCTCGTGTACCTCTGATACACTGTAGAGCGAACATAATGGAGTCAGAAAGGTTCGCTCTGTTTTCAGTGGGTGGTCAATCACCTCTGTGCTTTTTGATATCACCTACAGGCCAGTTACAAAACATTATACTCTCAATGTAAAAGCGAGCAACAGGATGATGAAAAGACTTTGATATAACCAGACGAGCTCCGAGGTCAGATGAAAGTAAGATATGGTTCACTCATACCCTGCTATCCAGGCCAAATGTCTGGCAACATCTAGAATTGTGCTGAAAGTGCTATTTTTTAGAAATTAATTGTGTGTTTGTGGTTGTACTGGTACATAAAATGTACTGTGTGTGTGTGTAAGGTATGTCAGTACAGTGTGCATGTTGGTTCTCCATACAGGGCTCTTCTCCTATATGTAGCTTTGATTTGAACCAACACTTGATACGCTTTCACATGTGAAACATGAGATAATACTGGAATTAGAGTTCAAACACACGACAGCAGACGGGTTGTTTCAGTCCAGGCAGAGAAATGGGTTGACTTGGTTTCTCTTTTCGCCCCCCAGAGTGCAATCAGTCAAAGAAAACAACAAAAAAGAAAAGAAATCTAGCGGGAAGTTGAAAATTAAGTAACAAGTCAACCGTTGTTTCCCTCAGTCTTCAAATGAAAGTATATTTTCTTGTTTTTATTTGTTCTGTTTTTTTTTTTAGAAAGTAGAAAATGACAAAGTGCAGATGGAGCTCAACACGTCATGATGCTGTTGTGTTAACAGGTGGGTTTGGGGTTTTGTCACTGGCTGGGGGTCGGTCTTAAGGAACCGCTCCTGTTTCTAACAGGAACATCTATGTGGTTTTGTGTGTATGTGGCCAGGAGGACCCCCGGCACTAGCTAGGTTTCTGTAGTCTTTTTCCAAAGTGCCAGGCATTTTGTCATCGTCTTTGACCTTCTCTCCATCTCTTCTTCACAGTATTTTTTGCATGCAGGGTCATTCAACCCCCTATGATGCTTTAAGGCAGGGGAGGGAGACGAGCAGAGGAATCCACCGATCAGGAGGGAGAGCCAAGTGAAGGAGGCAGGCACGTACGTAACTGATGATGAGTCAATTGGTCTGTCTATCTGTCAGTCTCTTTAATCCTGCCCACCCCAAAACCAGGGGGACTTCAAGTTACTGCAAAAGGGTGTCCACTGTTGTCCCTCAAACCGCTGACACCTGTTCATCCTCTGTGAAAGGAGAGAGAAAGTAAAAGGTTACAATGAATCCAGACATGCCACTTGTAAACAATTTTTTTTCAAGTTCTAAATGAAAAGGGTTTACTTCAGTGAAAGCTGAAAATTAAAAACAGCAGCTGCAGCAGTGTTTAGAACGAAACCTGTCTTCTTATAACTCACAAAGCTGTTTACTGCCAAACATTTTCTGAGAGCATGCCATCATTTTTCAGTTCGATTTCCTGTCTTCCATTCATGTCAGCATGATATGAAAATCAACTTGCAGCTATCTTGAAACTTGACAGTGACAACAGGTATTCGGTCAATTTTATTCTTTTTTTAGATGTGTTATTGACACATGGTAACACATCTGTAAGCAGGGGCTATTTTGAGTTTATTTTATACAAAGATGCAACATCTTCAAAGATTGTACTGGATGTCCATTGGACACGTGTCGTGTCTGCTCAATCGCAGTTCCAGTGCTCACTTGAAGTGCATTGAAGCATCTAGTCTTTAGCATATTTTAAAATATAGTTTTGAGTTGATTTGCCATATTTTGGGGGTTTTACAAACATATTGAATACACGTTTGCAGCTCATTTATTCTCTCAGACAAGACAAAGTCAATAACAAACTAAATGCATTCACTGAGTATTCACCAGCATAATTATACTGGATTGTCAATGGATATAGGAATTCATATTAATTCCAGTGGTGAGCCGTTATCGGTGTTAACGTGCTGCGTAAACGTGACTCTTATCGGGCGATAAAAACATATCGCCGTTAATCTATTCTCAACGTTGGGTTGGGAGCTGGGTCTATACTACGCAAGCTATGATGACTTTCACCTTGATATTTTAGC
>JAPMOB010239991.1:52884-86336 GCA_029875015.1 Lepomis gibbosus | reverse complement strand
TTGCTCTTGCTGAATCTTAAATCTCAATCTTAACAGATAAAACATATCTCTTCTCTACAGGTCACTGTAATCTAGTTACATCAAGGAAATATACTACCTTTGAATATCAATATATCAGACGTTGTTTCATTGACACACCTAAAGTTGACTCATTCCTCTGCCACCATGATATCTTTAATGATATGAAGGTGTTGCTTGCTTAATACAAGTACATGTAAATAATACAATATTATAACAATAATAAGAATTAAATAGGCTATTCAGTCTTATCAGTTCAGGAAGGGAATCTGATGTGTTTTAAATTAGAGAAACATCTCTTACAATGTCTTGTTTGTATGAGTATGATATGTTTGATGATTTGGTAAGAGCAGGAATCTGGTTTTCCCTTTTGAGAGCAGAAACTAGAATGAGTTAAATTTACAAAAAGTAATTTTATCCTTTTTTCCTAAGACCTATGCTGTCTGGTTTGCAACATCCTTACACATATATTTTAAAGGAGAGCTTGAACAGCATTCTCACATTTTAAGAGGTTTGTCTGAATGTATTTTGGTTTTTAGGAGCAGGGCAGAGCAGAGTGACTAAATTCTGCTCTCTGTTGAACTTCATGTGAAGTAGTTTTATCTGTAACCTCAAATACAGTGACCTCTAGTGGCAGTTGGGTGCGGGGAAATAACTTCTTAAGACAGTTTCCTGTGCTTCTTTTAACAAGATCAGACACAAACATTACTATACAGGTGAAACTCGAAAAATTAGCATATCATGCATTTACCGAACAACGCAGAAGAGCTGAAGGCCGCTACTTAAGCATCCTGGTCTTCCATAACATCTCAGCAGTGCCACAGGTTGATAGCATCCATGCCACGCCGCATTGAGGCAGTAATTCATGCAAAAGGGGCCCAAACCAAGTACTGAGTACCTATGCATGATTATACTTTTCAGAGGGTTGACATTTCTGTATTAAAAATACTTTTTTTTATTGATTTCTTGTAATCTTCTAATTTTCTGAGATTTTGAATTTGGGATTTTCATAAACTGTAAGCCATAATCATCAAAATTATATCAAATAAAGGCTTGAAATATCTCGCTTGGCATGTAATGAGTCTATATATTATATTAGTTTCACCTTTTAAGTTGAATTACTGAATATTATTGAATTACTGAATATTAATAATTACTGAATAAATGCTAATTTTTCAAGTTTCACCTGTAGTACAGAAAACTTAACCTTTCTGCCTCTCATTGTCTCCTCCAGGTTTGTTCGGCTTTGTGTTTGGCTTCATAGGAATGATAGTATATGACGGCCAGAGTGTGACACAGTCGGGAATGTTTCAGGGCTACAACACTATCACCTACACTGTTGTTGTCTTACAGGTTTGATCATAATGTTTCTCTTCATTCTTGCTTAATCATTTGTTAAATCTATTTCTGAAGTTGTTGAAATGCATTGGCGTTGCATATTGGTGAGTCATATACTTGTTCTTGTACAGGTTTGTCTTGATGTTGTCTGTGTGTCTGTGTGTATAAAAGTGCATCAGGCTTTCAAACATAGTGTTCTTTGTCTGCAGGCTCTGGGCGGCTTGGTCATAGCAGTGGTCATTAAATATGCAGACAACATCCTCAAAGGATTTGCGACCTCTCTGTCCATCATCGTTTCCACTCTCATCTCATATTTCCTGTTGGAGGACTTTAACCCTACTGGGTAAACACATACATGCTCATACACTTAATTACTCATTAGGCTACTTATGATTACTATTTTCTTAGCCATGCCGGGTGTGCAATGCCCGGTCAGTTAGTCCACTACTTTTGTCCAAATCTTAAAACTATTGAACTGATTGCCATGAATTGTATACACGTTCATGGTTCCCATGTGATGAATCCTATTGTTGATGATCCCCTGACTTTTTGTTTAGCAACACCATTTGTGGTTTTGAATCAAATATCTTGAAAATCGAATGGATTGCCATGATATTTTGTGCAGACACTGTGGTTGAATTGTAAAAACTGTGGTGATCCTCTGACTTTTCCTCTAGCCCCATTAACCAGTCAAAATTTCAACTGGCCGGTACTTTGCTTGTTGTGTTAAGTCCTAATTAGCAAATGTTAGCATGCTAAAATGCAAAACTAAGATGGTGAACATGGTAAGCATTATACCAGCTATACATCATGAAATTTACACAGTGTAAGCATGGTCATTGTGAACATATGAGCATGCTGGCGTTAGCATTTAGCTCAAAGCACCTCTGTGACTGTGTACAGCATCAGAGCCGCTAGCATGGCTGTAAATTCTTAGTCTTGTTACATGACATGAACTGAGTACAGAATTGTTTGTTTATTGAATTAATTTTTAATACCTCTTCATTTTCTCTCTTTTATTTCCTGTTCCTGCCTTTCTCTCAGTGTATTTTTCCTAGGGGCAGTGCTGGTTATTGTTGCCACATTTCTTTACAGTTACGAGGTCAAGCCTGCCAGTAGCAGTGCCATCAAAGTATGAACAGAGACCTCTGTGAACCGTGCTACCTGACAGGTGTGATGACCGGCACCCATCATAAACCGAGCAGGACTCTATGAACTGTGACAGTGAGTTTGGTGTGCGGAAATTAGGAACACAGGGGAGTGATAAAACCTGTTACTGCCAAACAACTACAGCTGGAAACTGTGGAGAGGGAGATAAGATGGAATATGGCTGATTTGACCTTGCTGCTCACAGTCTGAGTATTTATATTAAAAAATACTTGTTCTAAGATCTTTATGTAAAAATAAATTAATAAATTAAGGTATCTTTTATGCTGAAACAACCAGCTCTGCCTTGATCTTCTTTCTTACGTCAAAGTGAAATTAATGGATAAATTGGAGCAGTGTGTGTGTGTGTGTGTGTGTCTCACTCTCTCTCACACACGCACACAGATAGGCACACCCATGAATATTTTTTTTCAATTCCAGTTGCAGTGCACCCAGAAAAACCAAACCAGTCTCTATAGCAACAGATGGCTGAATGGGCTTCAGTGCCGCGACAAATGTAGACACACTGAATTAACATAACCTATTTTAACCTTGTTGAGTATTTTACATGGTAGTAACAGCCATTTTTATTCAGCGGTGTCCCTGACAAATAACAACTGAATTGAGGCAGAAGAATAAAAAAACACATCTTTCCTATTTTGCCTGTTTGTTGTTGTTTTTGTTTACACAGTCACAGATTATCTTTGCATAGTTGTGCATTTCAGAGCAAATGAGTGCATTTGGAAGGAGATAGTGTGTATGATCAGGTGGACAGACGAAAACGAGCAGGCAGATGGGAAGGTGAGGACGTGAACCTGGAGAGAGGCACAGATGGAGGATGAGTCATGTGACTTGTGTATGGAGTGGCAGGCAGGGCTTTGGACTGAGCCCAGGAGGAGCCACTGGACAGACCACAGTCGTGACCCAGGAAGGCCTTCATCTCTGATTATCTGCAGAAACCTATTGCAAAATAATGTATGTTAATGATATGAGGCAAAAGTGTGACCTCTTACAACCAGCGTTTAAAAAATGGCAGTAATTCAAATAAATCCTCTTCAAAATTCAGTCTGGTTTAATTCCACATCAAGGAAACTGTCAAGAGTACATTTAGATTCCCTGATTGTAAGATTTATGTGTAACATGTTGGTGCACTGATTAGTGCCACATCAAATCTACCTTAGGTCTGAGTACAATTCGGCTCCATTCCAGCTGTGATATAAGCGCCCTGGACTGCTATCACCCTCTTGTTTTAAATGTGTTGTTTGGCACTATTCCAAGTCATTTACACCGCACTTATTGAAGGCATAGTTGATGTTATTTATTTATTGTGTTAACAGGTCCAGCTCATCTCTCTGATAGTTTGTCACCCATTTGAATACAATATCAGCTGCACTATGGAGGCGTGTGTTGAAAATATGTTGGTGTATTAGCAAAACTCAAGCGAAAACTACAGCAGATTTGGTTTTCTTCCAGACTTTTATGCAAGGTGGGTGCTCTTAATACAATCTGATTGATGCATGGGTTATCTTAAACTAAAAAGATTCATATAATAGCCTACTTTGTCTCTTTTAAGTCTTCAGAATACATCCTTTAACTCTGGTACTGAGTGTGCTGAAGAAGGCCTATGTTGGCTCTGACGAGGTTTAAACAGCCCGCAGGGTTTTTTTGGCTGACTTTTCAATCAAAATGTCTTCAGGTATCAAGTTATAGAAAAAACAAATGCTATTCTTAAACTTCTCAAGGACAGTTTTTTTGTCTCTCTCACTCTCTCATGCAATAAGATCTACATAAGGATGCAGGATGCAGTTCTTGTTGTGATCTAATACCTCTGTGGTACGTCTAAAAAAACAGTGTTCCTTCTTTGCTAAAAAGCAGGCAGAACTTGTCAGGGACCAAATAAGCCTCGTGCAAGCCGAGGGCCCTTGACACTAGTTCTGTTCTGACACCACACTGTGTCAGACCCAAGATATCCACGCTTGTTATAATGGTCCACTTAAATCTTTCAGGGGTAATGAGCCACTGGCATGTAGAGCGCAGGGAAACCATCAGTTCTTTCTTCTCTGATAGGCTTCATGACTTCGTCACCATCATACCCCCTTTTCTGCAAGAGGGAACAAATTATACTTTGTTCTGTTCAATCTTTTAACCCTCTTATTTTGATGGTATGACCACTAGTGGTGCCCCTCTCCGTGGCCTCCACATTAGCACTTGGGCGTCGTTGGCATTCGGCCTCCCCAGCGCGTTGGGAGGGATGGGCTCCTGGTAGTTGAGGATGTGCGGTTGCTCCTGGTAGGGTCGACCCACCAAAGAGGCCCGCGAGCCCAGAGGCATGTCTGGGTCCACAGCAATGTCCACCCGCATCCGCCACCGCACCGTCTGCAACACGATACGCTCCTGGAGGAGGAGAGCACCATCATCTTAATATGGTCAATACTGTATACATGTGTATGTGTGATTCAGTTTACTTTAAGCACATTAAGAGTGTTTTGCTGCAGCTTAAGTTGATTGTGCATTATGTCCTCTGCTGCTAATAGATGTGTAGTTAATGTGCAGCCTAATAAATGGTGTATCACATTTGTTAAACATCATTTTATCTTGTCTGACACAGTAGAACTTTGGCTAAGATACAGAATTTAAATGCTATGCTCTTTGCCTGCTCTTAACATGTCAAACAACAATGACTAAAAACAAGTCTGACAACCTTCTCTATGATAGCCTAATAAATATGTATGTATTGTCTTCCACAAAGACAGTGCATGAATACTGTAACATTCTGAAACACATTTTAAACTGTCTCCGGATGGGCCTTTGCAGGGGCTTTATACAGGGGAAGGCGATGATGAGGTAGTTTGTAACTTTACACCAGAAAGAAAAGTGCAGGAGGGGAGATGATTACATCACAGCCGGGCTGTGTGTGCAGTGCAAGAGTCATTTCTAGAGAGGTTAGACTGGGCAAAACAAATCTGTGACATGCAAACACAGAAAAAATAACACTGTGATTTACTAAGATATGAGTTTTAAGCATGTGCTAATAAGCTGTTTTCATCTCTGGCCGCTGCCTGTGTTTTTGTCCTACCTTGGTGATGGAATTCATGGCCACCAGCCAGGTGATGAAGCTCTGGTCCCTGGTGATGTGGGTCAGCATGGATGTGTTGCTGTTGCTGATGGGCACTGCCCATGTCACACTGGGGTAGAAGTTGTCATTCATGCTGACATTCAGACGGGACGGTTTGGACGTGGGTCCGGTCAGGGTGACTGTCTCTGTGGTGTTGCCGTACCAGGGGTAGCTGACACCGTCTGAGTCGCTGATGGCCTTGACCCGACATTCTCGTAGCTCTGGTAACTCCCAGCTGGACCTGCGGCAAGTGCATGGAGAGGGACAGAGTGAGAGGACGCNGTGCGCATCCAAACACTACACCCTCCTGCACCCACACACACTGAGCTCATTCAGGGGCAAAAGGTTAATGTCTGATTGGGTCTGCTATACACTTACATGCCAATATCACCATATGTGTTGTAGAACTCCATCTGGGTACAAGCCTGGATCCAGCCCACCACCCAGGTTTCATTGCGGGGCACTGGTGGCATCACAACCCCTGCTGAGGCCCTGAAGTAAGGCGTCTTGTAACGGAGCACAATCGGTGAGTTCTCCTCAATGATGGTGGGACACTGGTCAATAGACGCTGACACCTCGTACACCACAATGTTCTCCCGTCTAATACGGGGCTTGCATGCGATGCTCTGAATACAGCCCATAGTGCAGTCGACAAGCAAAATGAACGAAACCAGGAAAGAAGGGAGCAAAGTGTACCTGGCCAGTCTGCACATCAGTCCCCTCCCGGTTCCATCCTTGCCTGAAGAGCAGATCTAATCTCTCAATTGCCCATCATCACTGATTGGTTAGGAAGGGGAAAAAAGGAGTCACCATTGATCAAACATAAAAACGTCCACCATCATATGTCCAGGATGATGTGGAGGTGAGAGCACAGTGGGGCCTGGGGGGGAAGTATCACAGATCTCCGCAGCCTCCTCCCCCCGGTCTGCCTGCTGACTGCCGCACTGCCCTTGGCGCTCGTCCCCAGGAACTGCAATCTGGCCTCCCCTGGGCTGCTGCTTCTCCGCCGTGCGTCCGGAGGCTCCTCTATCCCTTGTCGAGTCCACACGTCCGGCTGCACGTCGGTGCCCCTTGATCCTGCTGCTCTGCTCCCGGCTCTGCGCTGTCATGTCAAGTGGCGACAGGGCAGCGAGGTGCGTCAGAGGAGGGGGGCTGGATGTCTTTTGTTTGCTTGGCTTTTCCTGTATTAGCCCTACATTCGCGCGGCGCCCTCAAAAGACAAAAACCGGGCTCTTCATCACCTTGACCTACATGAAAAGAAGCTTCATCAAATGAGTGAGGATGTGTCTTGTAAAGGCTACAGGGCTATGCCAGACTATTTTAATGTTTTCCTCGCAGTGTTCTACCATTCTTGGGGATGAATGAATGGTGCATCATGAATGGAGGCAGCGAGGCGGCATAAACGTGAAGAAAACTGTAACTCTACCCAGCCGCTCAAGCGTCTCTCGGTTATCATCGCAAAGTCTCCTCGAGCTGGTGAGCATCGCGGACCGGACAGCATCCGTTTCCATCCGCCTTGTTCGGTTTTGGAGGGTGCTGATGCTGGAGAAGCAGGGGAGGGGCGTCACCCGACCTCTGCATTGAAAAAAATAACAAGTGCAATGGGCGTGTCTTCAGACCTGCGTCACTCCCATGTGAAACCCCCATTGGTGGCTGAAGTCAACAGCGGAAGTGGTGTCGATGTGGCTCGTCGATTTCCTTCCCACAGACACTGACACGCATTCACCGGTCAGCTCGGCTTGTAGTTTTTCTCACTTCCCTCGACTCCACTCCCAGGTTGACGTTTGTCGCTGCTGGTTTATGATCGCCCGTTTGATCGGTAACGTGTCTCAGAGGGCGCCGAGCTTGCTGTACCGGGTGTCGTTGATGATGAATCCGCAGGTTGTGTTCGTGCTGGGCGGGCCTGGCGCCGGCAAAGGGACCCAGTGCTCCAAAATCGTGGAGGTACGAGAGATGGGGACAGAAAGGACAATGAAAACTACCGACTTTCATGGTTAGGATATAGCACATGGTGATGAAAGTAACAATTAGTTAATTTTATGTCGGCTGTGATTTTTAACAACGCGTTTTATGAGCTAATGTCTAAATTACATTGACTTCCGGTTGTCCTCTAAACTGGACCTGTGTGTTAGCCTGCTAGCTAGTTAGCCACACAGGTTACACAGCTTATGTGCTGATATACAGGAGATAATAAGTGCCTTTTTTAATTCATCATAATCACCAGTATTACTTTCTGACATCTCAGTCACAGCAGTGAAAAAATGGTCATGTATTTTAGGTCACTGTTTGAATGTTGTTCAGTCAAACGCATGAATGAATAGGCTAAATTAATGTCTGCCTATATTAGCTTGGCATAGAGCCAGCAGAAGGTTGCTTATTGACATTTGCTCCTTGTTGTAACCTTATCGTCATACAATTGAGGTTGTGTAATGCTCAGTGTAAGTGCACTTGATCACTCCACCATTCACTTGAACAAACAGAAACAGGTGGTGAGCAGACATTTATTGAGAGAGGAGCGTTTACCTTGAAGGGGGTGCCGAGTGATACTTCAAAATATATAATTTATCTAAACTTGGACTGTAAATTTTAGAAGCTGTCTCTACAGTTTCCATTCATAACAGGCCCCTTTAGCACTTTTATCTTCACTAGTCTGTTTTGAAATTCCTGCAGTTCCAATCACATAAGTATCCTGTAATTTTCTGCATGATGATGATGAGGATATTAATATTGCAATATAAATCAAGATCAGTCTATAAACTGGGTAGAGCCTAAATATCATGTTTGATGCTAAGTAGAGTGAAACAGTCCAGTGGTAAAGATCTCACGTTTCCTCTAATACACAATTCTTTTCTTCCCTGCATCACTCAACGTTCTGCAGAAGCAGCATGGGTTCGACAAAAATATATTTTTAACAAACCACCAAAAAGTTTGAAAAGCCAGAACTCTATCTGAGGATGCTGCTTTGATGTTTGTCATGAAAGCTTATGAAGCTGCGGCTCTACTGGGGGCCGTTGTGTGTTCTTTGATGTATGTGTGTGTTTGACTAAGAGAGAGCTCCTATTAGAGAGAATTAATCACTACTCTTGTTCACGGATGTTACTGGGTGTTGGCTTCCCTGCTTCAAGTACGGCGGTTAGGCCTGGATGGCAGCTATGCATAGAGGCTCCTTTCATTCATTGTACAAGGACTGACTTCTTGCTGGCCTGTGAGTGAGAATAATTTAGCTTCTCTGTAAATCTGTCTTTTTCAAATGCAGAGTTTTACTATTAATAGAAATCTACAAACCTTTTTAAAATGACCAACTACCACTTTCTCCTCACCAGAAGTGGACTCTTGATGACTGGTTTTAAAGTGCTTTTCTTTGAGATTCAGTTTTCATCACAACTTGCCATCTTAAAAAAATTGTTTGTGTCTCTCAGAGCTACAGCTACACCCACTTGTCAGCTGGCGACTTGCTGAGAGAAGAGCGAGCTAGAGAGGGGTCAGAGTTTGGGCAGCTCATTGCCAACTACATCAAGGAGGGCAAAATTGTCCCTGTGGAGATCACCATCAACTTACTCAAGAAGGTATGCACCTAATACAGTCTGTAAATCCGGTTTATGTTTACCTAGCATGAGGAAAATCCAACTCGACTTTTGTTAATATTACAGCACTTAAAAAATACTTTCCTCTAAAAAGTGAAAATTAAACTTTAAATCTGATCACAGATTGAATTTGATTCTAAACTCTTCTGCCCTCTTCTGGGCAGAACTCTCTTGTTTATTGATGAAACAGCCAAGTTGATTAGTCAATTTACTGTATGTTAAATAGTTAAAATGTTAAAAAAAATTTAATTCATTTATTAAGTAATACACAAAACATTTGCTTCTCCTAATGTGACTGTGAGCATTTAGTGTTTCTGCCTGTTTCATATCATTTATATCTAATGTTTTTGGACATGAAAGATGAAATAATATAAGTAATGTAATAAAAATAGTACAAATAATTACAGCTTTAATTTTTGTTTCTGACAAACTTATAGTATTATTGTATTGCAAACAATGTAAATGTCTGGCCTGGATCATTATTATTGTTAAACATCCAGGGCTCAACGTTTAACTTTTTTGCAACTGGCCCCTCCAAGCCAATAGGTTAGAAACTTATTGGCCCCCAAATTTTTACTGTCCCTCCTTCCAAAAGTTATTTATCCACAACAAAACTTTATAAAAAAACTTATAAATTCTGTTAACATGTTTAATTGTTTATTAAATACATCCTGAATATAAAAAAAAATGTACTAAAATGTAATCACAGTTAAAATTATAAAAAATAAAAAGGTTAATAAAACAATTTAATTTTAAGACAAAACATACTAACAGACTCAGACATGATGTGCTCTCTCTCCTGCTGACAGCCATTTAATAAAAACTTTACACAGAGCAGCGGATACAAGTTGCCTCTATCCTGATTGACAGGTCGCCATGGTAGCGATATGTCAATCACCCGCCGTAAAGCATATGCTGTTTTCTGGTCTATTTCCCCCTAATAGGACCATAATTTAACACCATCTTGTGTTGAAGCAGACCTGAAACTAGCAACTGAGACCATAAACTCTTTGGCAAAGTGTTTACTGAGTTAATAATTCAGGTGAATAGTAGGGTCATTTTACCATTATTTCTAATGAAGCCGGACATGTTTTTGCAAACATTTTTTTTTTTAAACGTCTATAGTGTGTTTTGAGCTAATAAAACCACAGCTGCACTGTCAGACTGCACAGTGTTCCTCCTTAAGTTGGTCAGCATTGTGGAACAGGTTGTTTTTATGTTGACCTATACAGAGCACACTGAGCTGAATGTTTGTCATTGTCTATTTGAATTTGTCTGTCTGAAATCAGGTTCTCATTTGTCATTTGACTAAACTGCTATTTCAGTGAATTCACATCAAGTAATACATTTTTATTTTGCTCTTTCTGTTTTTGTAAGGCAATGGAAGACACAATGAAGCAAGATGATAAAAAGTTCCGTTTCCTCATAGACGGTTTTCCCCGTAATGAGGACAACCTTCAGGGGTGGAACTCTGTCATGGATGGCAAAGCAGATGTCAAATTTGTGCTTTTCTTTGACTGTGGCAATGAGGTACGTCATGGAAACTGGGAAGCTAAATCTCACTCATCTGTTTTTAGATACATACAGAGAACTGAGCTGCCATCGTCAGAGCCATTTTACACTGAGCACACCCTCTCTGTCTTATTTTGTCCACAGGTTTGCATCGACAGATGTTTAGAAAGAGGGAAGAGCAGTGGACGCACAGATGACAACAGAGAAAGCTTGGAGAAAAGGTACAGACCAGCAACACAAACAAAATACTTGACTTTAAAAGTATTGAACCTAATATTTTAGAATGTGATTTGCAATTTTTAACGAGCCTGTTGCCTTTGACCATTAATTGATTTTCCATACTGATTTTCCTCTCTCTGTGACAAAGTACAACAAGCTTATCTGGTCAGTAAAGATTTGTCTGACCCATTTAGCTGACCGACGGGTACCTGCATGTGTGTTTTTGACCTAATTTGTGTGTCATTTGAGTCCCCTGTGTCATATGACCCCAATAATGAGGCATTTTTTTCTTTGATGCAGAATCCAAACCTACCTGCAGTCTACACAACCAATCATTAAGTTGTATGAGAAACAAGGAAAGGTGCGCACTGTAGACGCCTCTCGTTCTGTGGATGAGGTAAGTGAATGGCATCGACTGTAGGGGGAAAAACCCATCAATAAACCATGGCTTTCCAAAGGGACATTTTGGGGGGTGTAACCTGGGAGGAGGTGTGATAAGCATATCACACTTCCTCCCATATCACACTGCCAGAGAGTCTGTCAATCAGGGCACTTAATGAGACGTATGGGACACTACATGTCCACAGCCTATTAACTGTTTTCCCCCCAGCTTGCTGCTGTAGCCAGTGGCAATCAGAACAGTTGCAACCTAAGTCCAGACTTTAGTGAGGATGGACCAAATAATGAAAACCAAAAAAGAGAATAGTTTGTCAGATAGCAGCATTTACCAGATTGTGTCCAGTCCCACATTAGCAGTCAAACTGTTGTCAAGTAGTTTGTTTTATTAGCCAGCAAACTCTGTCAAAGGCTTTGGAGAACAAATTAGAAGAGGAAATAGAGGACTGGAACTAAATTCAGGCTCAGGGGCAACACTGTGGAAGGAAAAACTTTCCCAAATGCATGTTGAAGTTGAAGTGTAAATTCCTTAAGATGTAGTTCTTCTGATGGCCACTAGATGGAACTTTGGATTTGGAAGGTTAATCACTTTCCAGTAGAAAAAAGACCTAACCAAGCTCCACCTTAACTTCGAAAATAAGCATCACTTCAGAAACAAGGGTGACACGACAGACCAAGCTGTTGCACCGCCTCAACTGGGCACCGCCAACATCTGTTTGTCAGTCGGGACAGCCATCAGTCAACTGCTGAAGGGGGAAAGTTTCTGTGCGCCAACCTTCAACACTTAAATGTGCCAGCTTATTTTGTGACATCACTACTATTTTCAGTGCCAGCCGGGTCCAAAAAGCAACTTACACAAGCGTGATGTGGAAGCGTGCACTTTGTGTAGTTCAGGTTTTGAAATGACTTGGCAGGAGCTGACAGTCTTTGTTTATGTCCTGACAAGTCAAAGTACACTCTGTTTTTCTCTTTTAGGTGTTTGCTCAAGTGAAAGCCATCCTAGACAAAGAGGGTTGAGTTTCTCCAGCTGCCAACAACATTCATTTACCTTTTTTTAAGTTTTCTTTTTATCAACTGCAAGTACACTATAATAAGATTATGTCTGTTCATATGACTTTTTACTTTTGGTGACTTGTTTCCCCTTGTTTTCCATCTCTTTTGTAAACGCTGCACTGTTTGTATGTTTGTGAGTGTATGTGTACAATATGTATTGGTATGAATGAGAAGTGGAGACACCTAGCAGCTACTTGTGATGAAGTTGCTCATGTTCAGAGGAGCTCATAGCACCGCCTTTCATCATAGTTTGAGGCCTTTTCATAGTAACAAAATGAATTTTTTGCTTAGAGAGGCACTTTTCCTGTCAACAATCAAACACACTTCTAGTAGTGGTAAGAGTAAGTCTCTATAAAAATGGTATATATCACAAATGTCTTCAGAGTATCATGTCATTGGAAGCAGCCATAATGCTTCAGACCAAATTATTGTTTGACCCGATGATGACAGACTGGGATTGATTTAAGACTGGACAGAACAGCCAATTGTCTCCAAATAAAATGCATAAGACATCAGGTTCATGTTTAATGGGCAGCAACACAGGGCAATGACCAGTTGTTTTTGTGCCATGTAACGTTACCAGGTATATGCCTCTGTGATAAATTGCCCATTCTTCATCACCTCGATGTGCTTCGTCACAACTATGGCCCTCGGGACTCATCATAGAGAGAACATGGAGGTGAAAGGGAACATTTTGTTAAGTCTGTACTGTATCTGAATGAGGGGAGATAAAACTGAAGTAAAAACAATGGCTTTTTTTCCCTTTGTGTTTGGTCAATCCACAATCTTTAATCAATGTTATGTGAGGGTTTCCTAGTCGTGCAGTACATGCTCTAATTTTTGTAGTATTTTGCTGGAGTCAATTACATAAAGATGTTGAACAAATTATTAAATCCTACAAGCCCTTTTACAAACCCCCATGCACTTTGTAGCTCTCAACCTAATCAGCCAACAGGGGTCGCTGGACATCACTATCATTTGAGCAGGTTTATCCTGAGTTTCTCTCTTTTTTTTTTTTTTTTAATAAATTCTCTTTCAGTTGGATTTTAAATTGAGGATGAACAATGACTTAATTATCAATAAATAAGTACATAAATATTAGTAAATATGAGCGCTAAAATAAATATTTGTGATTACTGGGGAAATAAATGTCATGTATTTCTATAAATCTATACCACATTTATATGTGGGTTTTTAATTTATTTTGGTATCTGTATATTTACTTTAAGGTTAAACATTTCTATTGATTTCAGCATTCATATACAACTCAATGTGTGATTTTATATATTTCAGGGTTATTATTGATGAATGAGTCATTTTTGACATTCCTCGAAGTATCAATTTTCCCTACACAAAAATATCTAATTGATTGGCTAATTAAACCCTCTGTGCTGATCCAAATGCTCAGTCACATTTTTTTCTGTATAGGAGAATAAATAATGATCCATAAGAGAGAACACCAGGGAGGAGGTTTAGCAAGTACCTACAAAACTACATTATAAAATGGTCCAAATAAGCCTTTGCTCAAACCATCTTACTTGCGAATAATGCATAGGATTTTTGCAACAAGTACTGCATGACTTACATTTTATTATTTTATATTAACATTATATATATATATATGCAGTTACAAAGACATTTGCTTACATAATACTAATTTTCCTGAGCATTTTTTAGCTTGAGGCCTGGTGTACCTACATTTTAAGAGCCACACACAACAGATTATCAGCTTCCAAAACAACACAACAACAGTACCTGACATGCATGCACATGACAACTGGACAATGTACCAAATGTGAAATGCATCACAAAAGCAGTTTCTAATTACCAGCGCTTTCATATTGTCAGACTTATAATGTATTAATAAAAAAGTGTGACTGTAAGGCACTATGGATATACTGGTTCGTACGAGTGAACTGTAATACATAAGGTTAGATAAAATACAATCACGATCCCGGTGTGGGAAAATGGATCATTGCAGCACCAAAATGTAATACAATTCAGCCAAGAAAACGTAGAACATAAATAGGTAGATAGTAAGTGCTGTGCATGGGGTCTAACAATTTTTGACATGTCAAGAACCTTTTAAGTAGAAATATTTGAATGAAAATATCTGAATTACAGCATCATGAGCATGTGCAAAATACCAACAGGAGCCTAGAAAAGAATAGAAAATATGTACATAGCAATTTTTAAATGAATGACAATCTGAACATATTATAATGCGTACCACAAATTATGAAATGGCTAAATAACAAGCCTTTGTTTATTGACAGTCAGTGAAGATCACTGCACATAAGAAAAATGATCTTGATGTAAATATATTCGTACTCTGCCAGCAGATGGCAATCTATAAAATATATATTATCTTATTTACAAAAACAACCTAATGAAAAATAACTGCATAAACTGTGACCACATTACTGGGAAAATTCACACCAGTACCAAAAAAAAACAACTGTAACAGTGATTCTCAATCCAAATGAGAAAGAGAGCTGTCCTTCAATGCTGACATTCAGTTTGGTTACCTGCTCAAATTCACATTCAAAATTCACATTCACAACGAAAGCATAAACTTCTACAATCTTTGAAATACCAAAGAGCTTACATAAAGTAATGTGCATCATATATAAATGCATAAAGGGCATATATATATATAATATTTATGTTTTTGTTTGTGAAAAATCTTTTGACAACATGGCAGCCAATGCACAAGGAAAACTGAAAAGAATGGGAGACGCAGCAGGCTCAGCAGGAGTTAACCAGGCCTGTGATGATGTTGCTGGGAGTCCTGCGATACTGAGCCTTGGTGTTAGTGACCGCCCCATGCTTCTGTCTGAGGTGAAGCCTTAGCTGACTCTTGTGTCTGAAGTGGAGGTCACATTTTTCACACTGAGGAAAAACGAAAACAACATTTAAAATCACTTTTAAAATGGACTGTTTCATCCCTCAACCCCCACACCTAGAGTTCGTTGCTCTGCAGGATTAGTACTCAGAACTCTCGACTATTGACAGGCACATGGATCATGGGGGAGAAGGGATTACTCTCTTTTTAGCCAGCAGACACAGTGGATAAGGAGGGAGAGACTGACTAGGAAGCTTACATGATAAGGCTTCTCTCCGGTATGAATGCGCATGTGACTCTTCAGCGTCTGAAGGTGGCGGAAGTGTGTTCCACAGATCTCACAAGGATACGGCTTCTCTCCCGTGTGAATTAACACGTGGGCGCGAAGATGGGCCACCTGGAGGACAATGAAAACACACATTAAGATACATACCCTCAAAGGCAGAGATTTGACATTTGCACTGCTTTCCAGAAGGTGTGGCTATTTTTCTTTTCTCACCTGGACAAATCTGGAGCCGCATGTCTCACACTTGTATGGCTTCTCCCCAGAGTGGATGCGGGTGTGGGTCTTGAGGTTGGCTGGTCGGTTGAACTGAGCACCACAGATGCTGCATTGGTAGGGTTTCGCACCTGAAAGTTAAGATCAGCAGGTTTTGCAATCAATGAAACAGTCACATCCGCAAGTCTACTTCAAGGTACTTTTGAAAAGCCAATGGCAATGATTAATTTTACCGGTGTGAACGGTCTTGTGGCTGGCCAGGTTGCCCTTGTAGCGGAAGGCAGCCTGGCAGCAGTCACACTTGTATGGCTTGTCACTGTGGACCTGGACCAGGTGATCTCTCAGGGAGTCTTCCTCTGTGAACTTGGAGTCACACCCGTTGCAGAAGAAGGTGTTGTTTTCTGTGGAAAGCAATAAAATCAAGGTGAAAGCATAATAATAATCCTGCCAAATAATTTGTTTTAATTTAAACATAGGCTGATGGTATGGCACACGTGGAGTCCACTTACCACAGCTGGAGGGGGAATACTCTGAGTGTAGCTTGGTGGTGTCATCTCTGCTGTATAAGTCAGGAGAAAGGTGGCCCATTTCCATGCACCGAGGGCTGTCACAGCCACAGGAGGAGCATCTTCGGTGGCTGCACACAGAAAAATGACCACGGAGTTAATATACTGTACAGTGAATTTGTCTCTTTTACAAATGTTCATAAACCTCCGATGGACAGCTCTCAACGTGTGAGTTGGAGTTTTACCTGATGCTGCTACAGGTGCTGCTGCTGCAGCTGTCGGCGCTCTGAGACATGAGGCTGTGCTCGCTGGCTCCCTCCTCCTCCTGGACCTCATTGTGTCCACCTGCTGCAACGCTCCTGCAGGGGCTCAGTGTAGGGGACATGGCTGTAGCTTCAGCCATGACACAGCCTCCCTGAGCCTCCTTTTCATTCTCATCAGGAGTTTGGTTCAACACGATCAACTTGTACTTCTTCCAGTTGCGGGCCTTGGTGTCTTTGGGGCAGTCTGAGGACTGCTTGAGGCTCAGCGTGGCATTTCTGCTGCTGTTGGACTCAGTGGGCGAGTTGGGTTGGCAGTCAGATCTGAGGGGGCTTTGAGGGCTACAAATCACACCCTTTATAAAACCTGGAGACAATCTTAGACAGCTGGTCTGTGGATGCTGAATGCTGTCTTCCTCCATGGGAGTGGCAGGCCTTTGAAGGCTCCCGTGAGTTACTGCCTGTCGGATGATACTGGTGGGGAAACTGGGGTGGGAGATGATGGTAGTGGACTCATTGGACTCCGAGCATCTTGTCTGGGACAAAGCCCCTCCTCTGGGAAGGTCGCTGACCTTATGGGAACTTTCCGACTTCCCAGCAGGGACATGGGGGTCACCATAGACGTGATAGGAGCCAGAGGTATTAATCCCCCTGAAAACATTGGGGATGTAGCTCCTGCACTCCTGGAGAGGGGATGAGGTTGATGTGTGGTTGTTTCTTAGGTCTGGCTCTTTACCATCAACATGCCTTGAGGCAGGGATCTCCTCAGCCAGATGAAATGAGTTGATCTGCACCTCTTCAGTCTGCATATTCAGAGACTGATGCCTGCAGAAACATATTCAAAGCCAAGTTGTTAAATGCCAACTTAGATCCCTCCCATTTTAACCAAGAAAACATCATTTGTATTTGTCTATTTTCCTTTACCTGGACTTGATGAACCTGTGGCAGGTGTCGGCTACATGTTCCATCTGGAGGTAGATGGCTGTGTTCATGGTGGCCAGGACCAGACTATTGTTAAGGTTCAGGCAGGACGTGTACATAAAGTCCAACAGGATGGAGAAACCCTTGGGGTCCACTTTGGGGTCTAAGCTGATGGCACTAAGGTTTACGTTCTTGGGGTCCATGAAGACAGAATAAAAGAAGCCACTGTAAGAGAACGAGAGAGACGGGAATACTGTGTTTAACATGGGCTGAGATGAGAGCCATTAACTACTGAAAATTAATTTACTTGGGATGATGTATGAAATGATTTTGTGGCAGTGATTCATTTAACAAAAAAATATGAAATATAGTCCCAGAAATAGAGTCCCTTCATTTGGCACTGTGAATATAAAAGGAAGTCCACTGGTACTGTGTCAGGTTTCATGATGACGCATACCTGCAGGCCACCAAGATGGCCTTGTGAGCATGAAAATGCTGTCCGTCCACCTGTATGGTGACATCAGTCAGGATGTTCCTGCTGCGGAGGCGGTTGAAGTTGAGCAGGACGTCGCCTGCATGGCGTGTGAATTGAATGCAGCCATCTGCAGTCGTGGCCATGCTGTCAAAATCTGAGCAAGGGCAGACAGTAAACAGTTTGTTCATTATCTTGACTCTAAAAGTGATCCACTGCAAGAGTGACACACACTGTAGGCTGGGTGGAAAAATAACAATATGGTAATATTGGCGACAATATGATCATAACTGAACCATATTATCAGAAAAACAAATTAAGCTTGAGTGACATTACTTCAATACTAAATAATAATATATGTACAACTTGAAAAATGATTAATCAGTCAGGAAATCATCTTAATGCCCAGCATTCAAGAAAAATCACACAAGCCAAAATGCAATTACAATTGTAATTAATTAGAATTATTAAACTATAATATACTATACTATAATAATTTAACTATAACTAAACACTCTTGTTACAAAAGATAATAAATATTCTTATTATATTTCATCACCTCCAGCTCACACTTCTCTACTACAAGCCTCTTGCCTTCAGGCTTTGTAATCAAAGCAAGCTTTGAACCTAACGAGTGTCTTGACTGTGTTTTATCAAGAGGCGGCGTCATTGCAAAGCAAAAATAAAAAGGTACGTTTACGAAACCTTCTGATGCAAGCCCAAACTTCTAACTAGGCTTTAATGACGGTGTAGTTACAAACTTTTTGGTCAATATTTTAACATGTTATTATTGAAAACAGTAATATTTGTCACTGAGTCAACACATATGGGCCTATATCTCAGAACAACGTGTATCACCATTTCGAAACGACAATAAATCGTAACTACAGACAGTAAATGTACAAAATATAGTATAATGCAAACCCAATCCTACATTGCTGACCTCAAAAGTTAAAGTTATGTAAGTATAACTGTCCGTCCTCTCTCTCTCTCCTGCAGCTTTGCAGCGTGCAGCAGAGCAGGCTGGCTGCTGCAGGTTGTAAACGTGTTTGACGTTGAGCACATTCCGTCCTGGCTGCTCAGATTAAGTTGCCAGTACACAGAGAGGTTTCCTGTTCCCCGACATAAAAGTGGATCTCACCTCATTTAACCCATTAACATTCTCTCCCCTCCTGCTCCACTAATCTCCCGGGCTATTTCTAAACCACAAATATCAGACTCATTTCGCAGGATGTGATTTCAAGGAGTGGTTAGTTCTTAGCTGCGTAACTTCGGATGTGAGCCACCGAGCAGGCCAACGCAAATCCGGCCAAGTTTAGCAATACTGTTAAGCTGCCATGTCTGGGCACTGTCCTGTGGTTTTAATTATGTTTTTAAAGTGTTTAAAGAGTGTTTGCTAGGTCCAAAGTAATGGTGAGAAGTCGTGGGCTCTGCGTTGGAGAGATTTAGTGAAGTGAAAAGATTGTTTGTCGACGACAGAAATGCGCAAAGAGAAGCTGACCGATGCTGTTGCGCCACTTCTGAACGTCTGATAGGTATTAGTCTACAATGTGTACCAAATGTTAGGCTACTTTAAAATGGGTAAATAAAATAAATAAGGCGAACATTGAGCTATGATTAAAAACGGCAGCCTTGGCTAAAGTTTAGCGTCAAACAGCAGCTGTTAAAGCCTACTTAAAGTACAAGTGACAAGAGCTACAATTCAATCCGCACACAACCTACAGCCGCACTTCCGTCTTAAACACACTGTCAGAGACAGTGCCGCTGTTAAAAATCAACTCATAGTTAAAAATCTGTTCACATCTTATAGCTTAAGAAATCACTAAATAATGAAAAAAGTTCCTGCCCCGGAGCAGCCGAGGCAGCTACATGAGCATCTGCTACTTCACTACACTTCTGACCTAATGCAGAGAAAATAGGAAGGGAAAAAAGTCACCTTGTAAAAGTTTCCTCGAAACTCTGCGCATCACCAGTTCTGAGAATCCAGTTCTAAGAAACACATCGGCTCAATTCTCGGAATTTCAACAGAGGGCCGTACCATTATCTGCGGAGCGGGGGAGCCGCTCCGCGCCACCCGCAGCAGTTCAACCCCGCACCGTCTGTATTGCGCAATATAACACGCGGCTGCACAGTATGACACTATTAATTAAACATTTTGGTAGGATTGGTGTGGAATATGTGCGAGAGTTTAGCATTTAATCGGTGTGTTTGTCTGTGAGTTAATCTCCCTGCGTAGTGGATGGGTCCAAGTGCAAGGTCAGCTGACCGAGTTATAAATACCGTGGGGAATATGAGAGCATGTTGTCGTTTTAAACCAGCCTGAGGTGCCGCGAGGAGTTGAGAAAAGTTAGTCATCCTATCCTCTAATAATTCCAAGTATGATGTCCCTGATTTATTTTTATTTTTCTTTAACATCTCCCCACTGAATGCTTGCTTCGTGCGTTGCTCCACGTTGACTTTGGCCAGCGCCACTGCTTAAGGAGAACACTTGGAAGTAATACATTTCTGTTGATGCGTTAGGCATAGGCTATATTTATGTGTATACTTTATTATGTTTTACAGTGAACGTTTGATTGACCTTCTGGGGAATTCTGCAATACTGATAATTTATTGCGTGGCAAAATTGGTTTCACATTGTGTGAGTGGCCTTTCTCTCTGGCAGACAGTAAATAAATTGGCATGAAACCCTGTATTTTTTAATGTCACACATAGGCTGTAGAAAGTGTGTGAGTGTGTGAGAAAAGTTCTCAACTCTCCAAAAAGGTTCATCGGTGTTCCCACCACTTCCTGTCTCGCCATCGCAGCTGCATACTCATCAGGGTAGAACAAAATCTTGAGTACTTACCAATGAATGAGTTAACAAATCAGGAAGTAACTTTAATGAACAACTAACAACAGGTTTCTGAATGAACAATGAATAATCAAGATCTACTGTAGTCTGTGTAATAAATAATATAAAGAAAACAATGTGACAGTTAAAAGCAGACCATTTATGTTAATGAGCCAGTGTTTATTCTCAATATATCTACCAATATATACCATTTTATTAGTAGCTCGCTGCTGATTAACTCCAAATCAGCTGCTAAATGGCACAAACCAGTACTATGACCTCCTTGTTACATATTTATTACTATTTAATTATTTTACCTTAAATAGAAGGGATGTGTGCCTCACCAGTTTCTTGTGGGCCTTGTGTTAAGTGTTACCTTACACAGAACATCGGCTTCCCTGGACAGTATACTGAACGTTATCTTTGAGTGTGGTGGGCAGGCGTTTTCTTTAGCTATGTGCATGTGATCATATTGTATCAAACACATTCTGAATGAAGACATTCTATTCTGGAAAATAAATTACCTTTGTGAGGAAACTACACAACTGCACATTATAAGCAAGCACATACAGTATAATTTTTTTCCTATTTCAGTTCCCAATTCAGTCAAATCTGACGTTACAAAAGCTGGATATTAAATTTATAGAATTATCGTCTGTTGGTATCACCTTTCACTCTCACCAGTGAGCTGCGGTGAGGCTTTACAAGCATTCAGTTAGGAAAAAAACAGAACTACAGTAATGAGAACTATACCTAGTAATTTACAGAGGACCATGTTCATTAGGGAATTAAAACAGACTTGATCAGACTGTGGACTTTGTCCAGTTTTTGTCGGCACAGTGGTAGAGTGGTTAGCGCTGTCGCCTGACAGCAAGAAGGTCGTGGGTTTAAACCCCGGTTGCCCCGGCCTGTTTGTGTAGAGTTTGCATGTTCCCTCCGTGTCTGCGTGGGTTTTCTCCGGGTGCTCCGGTTTCCCCCACCAGGTTCTCCAGTCAGTACTGTTTGACTTGGCATGGCGTCTCAATGTGGAGTTGGTCCCTGGGCGCTGCTCCCTTCAAGGGATGGGTTAAATGCAGAGGATGAATTTCGCAACATGTATGTGTATGTGACAATAGAGTACGTTCTTATTATTATTATTATTTTGTATACATTCAGTCAATATTCCCTTTTGCCCATTATCAACAGTGTTCCTGTGTGTGCATGATGATCAGCACACATGTTGGTGCTGCAAACACCTTTGTTTTTAACCATCAATAAACTAGCTTCCAATTAATCTCAATGAAATGTTTTATCTTGCAAGACACATGATCAGGCTCACAACTTCCTAATTAACACATTACAATTTGGAGATCATATTTAGCAACATTAAACCCAAGTATCATGAAACAAAACTGTCTACAACCATATTACTACTTTGCAGTGTATTATAAAACTATGCAAATTAATCATTTAGGAAGTTTCCTATCTTTATGTATGCGTTATAGAAAAGATCAACTCTCAGCCTGAATCTTTCCCCATGAATAAATGTGCAATGCAGCTCAACAGGTCTAAATTACAGCTGTTCAGGTGGCTATGGCAACAAAGAGGTCTATTTCTAGTTAATGTTTTCACTCTAGATGTTTTTCCCCTGCGGTTATCTTTAGTGGCCCAAGTTTCTGTGGGTTGTTCACCTTCACATCCTTTGAAAGACGCAAGATTTTCTGGTCTGAATGTGAAGCGACAAAACATGTTCAGTCACTAGGAGGGCTTTGACAGAAAGTAAAACATCTGATTTCCTGCTTTAGTTGTTTATTCACAGGCAAGAGGATGCATAGATTTGATCAGTCAGCCTTTTCTTTGCTCATATCAGTGCAGCATCTTTAACCTCACTTTAGTGGGTTTGCTGCGGCTCAATAGCAGATAAGCCATAGCAGATGTGAAACACACAAACTGTTGTAGATATCTGTACATTTAAGCGTAAAATCAACAAAATCCCACAAACATGGGACTTCTGTTTGGCTTTGCAGACTAAATTTCTGCCTGTCTGTTTTTTGTTTCTTGCAAGGAATGTCTGATTTGCTGCACCATAGAAGCACATACCTCAATCTGCTGAAAATGGAAAAAAATGTCTGTTATTGCTATATTGGTCACAGAGATAACCCTAGTTTTGTAAACTGGGTTTAAGAGGGGCACTCCAGTGATTTATTATTGCACTTCCACAATAATGTGGGGCTTTAGTCAAGTTCCAAAAATACTGGATCCTACATTTCCCATAATGCAACGTGATAGTTTGTCCTTGGACAGACCCTCCTTGCCAGGGAATTTACCCCTCTTTTAAAGTACACACTTCAAGTTTCTTATAAATTTGTTGTCTCCGAGCCCACTCAAGTGTCAAAATTTATAGAATGCTTCTTCAAAGCCACAGAAAATATTTTACAGCTTCATTGACTGAGCAGTACTAGGACGAGTAAACTAATATTGTTGACATTAGTAGAGTGCCTCTTTTAAGAGACACAAAAGTTGCAGAAAGATAACCTGATAACAGAAAAAAACAGGCTGTTTTCTTCAGATTGTGTGTGTTTCCCATACGTCAAACAGACGTCCTTTTTCATTCTCTGCAGGGCACATCTGAAGAATGCATGGCATTAAAACAACACTAAATGGGATTTTGCCATGCCGACCCTGGAACAAATTTTGGCCGTTCCTCTCTCCTTCTCCCCACCCCCTCTCGTGAACTCCGTTGACCCTGGGGCTTACGCGCAGACGGATGTCAATGTGCCTGTCCCAAAACATGACCCAGGCACATGGTTGCCTGACAGGGATCAAAGGTCACGTCAGTAAAATATGACTCTGAAACTAGCTCAGTCTTCACAGACACATAGCCTGAGGGGGGAAGAGGAAAGTACCTTTTTTACCAGGAGCATGCACTTGAATTTGGGGAGCAGTGTCCATAAGAGAAAAACATCTTGCACTATCTATTTGTGTTTGAAAAATATTGAGTGCTGTTTTACACATGACTAAATTTCTACAGAAAAGAAAAAAATAAACCTTGTTTGTGAAGGAAATGTATATGGATAAACAAGATGCGAGAAAATACCTGACTTATTTATTTATAGCACAAAGTTCAGTGTAACTTTTCAGCAGCTGTTGATGAAGTACACTCTGCGCACATCCCATGAAACAGACTATGTGCGTGTGAGCTAAACATAGTGAACTCTGAACTGCTTTCATACAGTCTGCGTGGGTTTTACTGAGGAGTATATACTTAAACTGCAGGTGGTATGCAGTCTTTGCGTGATAATCATTGAACTTCAGTTGACCTCAATGCCTCAAATATACCGTGATGTTGAACTGACAGTAATGTGTTGTCCTGCACAAAAGGTGGGTCAGCTATTTCAGCATGAGATGATATTTTAAGATAAGTGTGAATAATCTGACGTGTGGTTGTCTGACTATGACGTATTTTTTTAAATCTTCTTAGAGTTCAAGTTAGATTTAAAAAAATGTGAATAACACAACAAGAAATACTTAGAGTTGAGTCAGTTTTCAAACATACCAAACCTTCCCTAAATGGTAAATTGATACATTTTGAGTATTTATTTAAATAGCTAACATCAAGTTTAGGAAATTATAGCTGGCATTTTAACTACTTTCTGACACTATATAATCCAAAACCATTTTGATTGATTAATCAAGAAAATTCAGATTAAACAATAATTAAAATAATTGTCAGTTAATGTCCTAAAACACTGTTAAACTGTCTTAAACATTATTAAACTAAGGTAAACTATCATGTCAGTGCCAGTTCCATGGTCAGACTGCTCATTAAACATGATGACACATTGGTTTACCATTTTGGTTACGCCACCAGTATGAATGTGAGCTGGCAACGTTGTGACATGCATATACTTCTGAATGGTAAATCCCCTGTGAGCAAAATTAAAACATGGTTATTTCAGAGTACATTGTGTTTGCATGTCTACCGATGTGGCATGCTTGGGTTGAAGATGAGTTTCATATTACAGTAAAGAAAAGTACAGTTTGCTCCTTCAACATCAAACAGGAACTCTGCTCTTAATTATTTTCATATCTGTGGTTTCCACAGCCTGGCTTGGCAGCAGAGGAGGGGACGTGCTTCTGCTAACTTGCATATTAGCCTATCTAGTTTCCTCTCAGCGCTTGTGATATAAATCCCATAAATCCTGTGTTTTGTATTCCCACTTTGTAATGGTATGTTTTTTTTACTGCTAAAAGGGTCCATATACTTGTATTTTTGACTAAACTGGAGATTTTGTTGTTGTTACAGGTGCACAGAGAATTTTAGCATTGGGAGGAATTCAGTGCATTGCCCTTCCATCCTGATTCAATTGAGCACATTTAATTAACAAGAATAAAAATTAGTGAATTTGCTGAAGCAAAAACAGGCCAGTTTGCAATGTTCCCTAACACATACCAAAATATAAATCACCATCTCATTGGTTTAAGGGCATTTGAGGACAGCGACTCATGTCCTCGTGGTCCAACCTCGAATATAATGCTTAGAGGGTATACATGAATGGTGGCTTTGTTGCTCCAAAGCAAAGAATGCATCCTCAGTTGTAAGTGGCTAAATGGATTGTACATGTAGAGGAAAGGTCGACTGAGGACCGCTCTGTGCATCCAGCCATATGGGAAGTGATGGATCAAAGTCTGTGGCTGTCTGGACAACACACACTTCTCAGTAGGAGTTTATAGAAAATATTTTATTGGACAAAGATTTGTCACCATGACAAGATCTGGCTTGCTTTCTTGGTCATTCTTAAAATATGTTTGCCCTTTTGTATTTCTGTGTTATAAATCTGTTTACTGCAATTTCAGCTATTTTATTTTGTAAAACCCTTTGTATCCCTGTGTTGAGTATGAGTGGCATAAATAGAAGATTATCTTCATGATACAACGAGTGGAAAAGTTCGGATCTTTATTTACCAAGTTCATACTCAGGGAAAGGAACAAAACAGCTTCACTGATGGCAGAATTGAGCATAGTCTACCTTGACTATACAGAATGTAAGTCAATAAATATGCAATGTCAATATACACACACATTGCAAAATTCAACCTCTCACTACACGTTATCTGTGGAAAAGTACCAGGGTACTCTGTGTCACCACGGCAGATTCCCCTGTTGTTTTACAGCAAAGCCTCGGTGAGGAGGAGGAGGCAGTGGTACGGTGCTGCACAGAAACAAGAGGTGTGGTGCATGCATGTGTGTGTATGTGAGAGCGTATGTTTTGTGTGTGTATGCATGTGAAAGGGAAAGGAAAGTTATTGATGTGATCCTGGGTGCCTCTCTAGTGGTTTAGCATTGGAAATGTGTCTTCACAGTAGAGCAGCTGGGAAAATTTGGATGAGGAAAATGAATGAGAACGATGTCTTTCACCTCCACAACTGTCCCGACAGCAGCTACTGACAGGGGAAACAGAAGAAGACTGTTGTTGCACTGGGCTGCTCCCACAGGTCAACGTGGTGGTGCATATTGCTGAAAAAGTGTGTTTTCTGAAATAAACATACAGGGTGTCATACTGAAGGATTTGCAGCCATGGGAACGTTATTTGTAGTAGCTTGTTATTTGTAGTTATGATAACTTTTATATAAATTTAAAGGGTTATAAAAACAGTACATGTTTGTCCAGCTCTGTGTCTGTGTTTTATACATACTGTACATACTTTAGCATCATGGATGTGCCAGCATTGCAAACACATGTACATGCATTCCATCTTGCTCGATATCAGAAGATATGTTTTTAATAAAATTAAATCTGTGTCTTGTATCACTGCAGTCAGTTGTTTCCTTATTTCTTGGTTTCCCCAACAATATTCTGTTTTGCTCACTGACGTGATAAAATCCTGTTAGGTTTTTTCTTTTTTCCCAGAGACACTGCTAAAGCACAACTCAAACCAAAGTGGTTGCGTGAATGTCACTGAAGTATAAACAGTGGCTGATGTTGGAAGGCAGCCCACTGGTTTTTGTGAATGCTTGCTCAACGATTTGTAAACAATGAATGCGGGAGAAATGCTAACGTGGGATTGCGGAATCCAAAGCTCACTTTAACATTCTTGTGAATGAGGTGAAAATATAATTGAGGGCACATCACCAAAATATAATTTAGGTGAAAAATGTTTTCTTCAGAGAGTATTGGAGAACCACAGGAAACAGGTGGGTAAAAGATACTGTACATTTGTGGACTGTAAGGGCCTTGTTAAGCATAATGTTTCATATTGTGTCACTAAAAGTGCAAATGCATTTTAAACAAATATTAACAGCTTTAAAAATGAAGTGTGCTGTAATTCAAGTCACCTTATTCTTGTTTAATATCAATATAAATCAATAATGTAATTTAGACAAAGGCATTAAATATGGTGTTTATGACAGAGCAAAACATGATATGAGATTTGAGACCACTTAATTGATGATAAAAAGGGTCACATGTCAGAAGGTGAGGTTAAACATGTTCCAGTAGATAGGAGTTTTAATATGAGGCCATAGTTTGTGATGGAATTATATTATATTGTTGTATTCTATTAAGTGCAAGAAAGATCCAGACCACGCAACAACCCATCAATGGCATCAAAGCCTCCAATAGAGTTGACAGAACAAAAAAAGTGTACACAAAGAAAGGATTGTATTCCCTGCAGGATCTTGTTTGATATATATTTGACATGTTTGTATTGTCCCCACTCCCTAAGGAGTTCACCAAAGTGCCATCTTGTGTGTGTAATTGTAGTCAGTTGACTTCCTTCGAGACATACTTTAATTGCTGTGCAGTGATTAAATCATATAAAATATTTACATCATTTCACTTTGCATATTTTCCCCCAAAGAGAGTTTGATTTCATGGACTAACTGGGTGTAATAGTAAAATTATTTTGACATTATATTTATTATTATCCATTAATATGTAACATGATTTTTACATAGTTGAAGTTCTGAAAAATCAACCCACATGAAAGGTGGGTGCTCTCAATCCTGCAAAGGGCAGGGAAGCTGGTGACTGTACCTTTGACGTTGGGAGATAATACTATTAGTTGTAGTCTGGTTGCCAGCTGCAGCCACTGAGGCACTTGTCATATGACCAACATGGTGTTTAGCAGCTAATTCAGATGCAATGTGTGACAGAACTTAGTGACCTCTGAAGAAGCCGGAGGTTCCTCTCATCCTGTAAAAAAATGTCTTTCAGAGTAGCCACTTTAAATGGTTTTGGCAGCAAGAGGATTTGAATCAAGATGCCAGAAGTCTGCATACCAAAGAAAGGAGAAGTGGGAACACAGCTCTGAGGACAAGAGCTAAGGTTATACAAGAGATGCTTGTTTGCCTTTATCTCAAAGACCAATATTACTGCAGGTATTTTCAACTAAGGGACTGGATTTGGGTGAATAAAAGAACAACACCCTCACCACAGTATTTCTAAGTAATATCACATTAATGAATTGGTTTTATTTTGTATTAATAAATAAAACTGTGCAATTAAGTATTTAAGTGCACTGTAATTCAAAAAGATTCATATATAACACAAGGCAATGTGCTATATCCTTTTTTTAAAAACATGAAATTATTGCACAAATGATAAGTGTAACATTCTGGTAATTGAAGGCATTGACAAGGACGACGAAATTACAATGACCATAATCACCAGCTTTTCTTTCGAAATGCTGAGAAGGAAAAAATTAAATTACGTTGTAACCATAGTAATCGCTCCCCCAGTGCTTCCTCTGTATAATGTCTGACATTTCTACTTTAAATATTTTATCTTACTGACAAACATCTCCCCTGTTCTTGTTGCCTGTGGAAATCACTGTTGGGTTCAGCTGCCTGCTGGTAACCAGAAGGAAAGCATTCCATGCATGCTCACGCCACATATCCGCCCTAAACCTTAAGCAGGGGATTGCACTTGAAAGATGAACCATACAACAACACTGCATGATGTTAATATGCAAGCTTTCCAGTGACTGTCATTAGATGTGTCCTAGAGATGAGCCTAGCAGCGTGCTAACAGTGGACAAGTGCATCATTAGGGCCGTCTATTAGTTACCCCTGTTCATACAGAACTCTATGACATATCGCTATTGTGATGGAAATGATCACTTTTCTGAAACATAAACCATTTTCTTCACGGCAGGTTTAGTACAAGCAAAGATGTTTTGACTGTGAGTTGTTGTTTCCCCTCCTCTGTTTGCAGTGCCAGCTCCTGAGAGAAGAGCTAGGGAGTCAACAAAGGAGACGGTGCATTATTCGTTCACTGAAGCACGTTTGGATTATGAGTGTTGTTTGGGTTTCAACATTTTCGGTTGCTCCAACAACTTATGATTTATTCTACGTTTTAAATGGAAACATCTTCCCTCAAATAACAGGTGAGGGACCAAACAGAGCACTGTGCTGGTTCTGCAACAGAGGTATTTGAAAACTGAGTTAATGTATAATGGGTATTTTAAATATTTAAACTGCTGCTCATTAAATATGACATCCCCCAGCAGTGGATGTCTGCCCCTCTGTGCAGGGTTGTGTGGGAGATTCACGTGGTATGTTTTTTGCCTGACAGTTAAAATATATGTGCTGTTAGTTTCAGGAATGCTGGTGTAAAGTGGAAAAAAGGGAGTGTCACTCAGAGCAGATGTTGTGCTTTTAATCATCCATGGTGCACAGAAACTTTTGATCTTTTAGTAGTACGATTCTACCTTACACACCAAATATGTTGTCAAAGTCCAACTTGTTTGGAGGAAACTGAGTGCAGTTTACTCTACATACAATAGATATCCTTGATTTATCAGTGAAATATTGGGTTACTGTGGTTATAACAGTAAATCTGCTGTAGTGTTTTGCTTTATATATCTTTATCTATGTTTTTTAGTAAAACCAAGCTTGGATTTTTTTTCTTTTCAGCATGATTTTTTTGATGGAACAAAAAATTGTGGTTTCTTTCTATTTGTTCAAAGTTTGTTTAATTTGTGCAATTACTATTGCAATGTCCCCTTACATTTCCTGTTTACAACAATTAAAAGAATATTTTGACATTCCGGGAAATATGCTTATTTGCTTTCTTGCTATGTCTCTCTCATGTACAATAAACATGAAACTAGAGTCAGCAGCACCTCTGTACATGTAGCATAATGTACCCAGCAGCACCTTTAAACCTCATCAATTAAAGGGGCAATATGTCATTTTCATCGGCCACTAGAGGTGCAGTTTTAAGATTGCAATCAGCTGTGTGCTTGTGAGCATGTAAGCTTGAACTCATGAGCGAGCACAATACGAAACACAATCAACACAGAAACACCCACATGCCGGCTGTAGCTTTTCACACAGACAAGTTCAGGCTCTACCAACTCATTCAGCGCAGCGAGCCACATATTGGCACAATACTCCCGAAAAAAGGCACTGTGACAACGGCTATAGACAGGGAGAACAGACAGAGCTGGAAGCCGAGGTAAATTCCCACTGCAACATTACAGTAATAGTTTTATTAGCTTGAGGTTGAAGTAATCCATGCTACAGCGTTACATTTACTGCATTTAGCCGACATCGGCTGCCTGTTTTTCCGTAATGTTACTATTTATGTATCTTTCACCGGAGGCTCAGCCATGGAGGATAATGGTTAGTGAGCTAGACTGAATATTATAAAGGAGATTGTTGCTACATTTTATAACAGTAAGTAACATTACTGTGGTGAATGGTTCTTCCAATTTGTTATCCTGTGCTGTTGTCCTGCAGTATTGTATGTTATGTAGGTCACGTAAGTTACAGCGAATAACATGCTTAAGAAGCTGTGTACCTGACTATTAGTAAAACCACAATATATCTAAATCGAATGTTACGAAGCAAGCAGCGGTAGATCCGTGCTAATGTAGCTTGCTGCTCCTGCGTGGCAGGAGACCATTTTTAGGGGTGATGAAGCAATTTAATCTAAGCACCCCTAAAAAAAATAATACAATAATTTACCATTATTTTCTAACTCTAATGTTAGATTTTGGAGAAGGAGGAGAAGGGACAACCAATTAGCCTACAGTTTTATATATCTTTTCTTATATTAAACAGATTTAATGTCCCTAAATACTAAATTTTTCAGTTTGACATGTTGATACTGTAACTTACACTGGGCATATTACATCCTGTGCGTGCTACGTTCCCTAGCTATGAAATTAGTTTTAATTTAATGTAAGAATATTATAATAATAGAAGTAATTTATACTACACAGATTCTGTGCAACCAAAATAAAGATTTCTATTAACAAATTAAACTCAATCAGCAACAGATAATTACTTCCTGAAAAGAGAAAGCAAGCATGTAACAAGATTTAACTGTAAACACAAGACTGAACACTTACATTAGTAAACTTTTAACTCCAATCTTTCTGATGTTGACTGTTTTCAACTGACATCATCTGATTCTCGTTTGGTCTGACAGGCACATAAACCATTAGTGTTGTATTGTATCCTTATGTGGAGTTTGTGTTGGAGTTTGTGGTGTGCTGGGAGCTGGTTGTTTTATGGTGTTAGTGGACTGTATTTCGTTAACTGCAGTGTTGTTGCTGCAGGAGCACGCATAACACTGAATGAGATCCGGTGTCCTCACTTAAGAAGCAGAATAGTGGCTGTTCCCAGCAACAGTGAAAGCAGGCATGTGCTTTACTTCTAAGTGAAGCTACAGCCTATTGACAATATGGCAGCAAACATTTTATTTATTAATAAGTAATTTCATTAAAAAACTATATATAGCCCCTTTAACCCATTATATCTCTAATTGGAAACAAAAAACAAAGTGTAAAAATGACAATTCTCCAAAAGTTTGGACAGATCTGGCTGTTGGTTATAGCTTCATATTTAACGGGCAAACATTCGAGTGGTATAAATCCTCTCATCTAAATCTAATCATGAAAGCGAATAGGCATAGTTCCCAAAATATTGAGCTATTATTTCAGTGTTTCATTTAACATAATTTTCCTCATCAACGTTTACTATCATTAAAACTTGGATAATGTGGTGAGTCCACTGTTTCTGGAAGAAAAAAAAAACATCGTATCAGCATGAAGGAAATCCAAGTGAGGTCTTCATGATCTATGGAAATCCGACAAGAATGAAGCCATGGTTAACAACATAGCACTTTAAGGAATTGGAACCCAGCAACCAAAAACCTCAATGAAGCAAAACTTGACCAGAAAAATTCAGCTTGTGCAGGATTCAGGCTGCAGTCCAATGTTTTGGATAAGGAGGCAGGGCCCATTAGTTTATTGTTTAGTCTACTTACCAGATCATTTAAAACGTGTTTATCAAATTGTATTTAAAATAAATGATAAATGTTCTGAATTTATGTAAAAAACAAATAAATAAATCAAAGCCGCCTGGCAGTGAGATAACTTGACCTTGTGTCCTTTAACTTGTTCTGTTCACTCTGTCCAGACTGGCTTCTGCACACCAACATATAAACAAAGCAATTAGTCTTTTCGTATTCCTCTGTGAAGTAGCTGGACAGCGCAATTTTGTCACTTTTACTGTTGTGGTCATAACAATTTAGAAATGTTGAATCTGTTACCTACTGCTGTTGTGCACATGGAACTATAATAACCATTTGCAGGGAGTCTGCATTATTTCTGAATGATATGCTGTCTGCCTTGTGTCAACTATGGTTCACATTCCAACCATTCAAAGTCAGGCTGTACACTGAGATGGCAAATCCAATTTGAGAAGTGTTTGCCCTTGAGTGTTGCATGGTGGATTTCTCTCTTAATTACAGAGATGTTTATGGTATAGAATATTGTATATGGTTTTATTTTGTCGGTTTGAATTTGCATGTCTTTCTCATATAATGGTTTCAAAGATTATTAAAAATGTAATTATTAACTCCACCAAGGAGCCATATGTTTTGATGCCGTTTGGCCTTTCAGCAGGATTACATTGGCTGGATTTTCATGAGACTTGGTAGAAGAGTGTAGCATGGGCTAAGGAAGAAGCCATTAAAGATCTAGAATCACAGGGCAGATACACAAATTATTTTTCAATTTTGTTAAAATTTCGTGTCAGTTGTAACAACAGTGTCTATGACAAAATGAACTGACTTTGTTGCAGATTTTCTGACTTGCGCAAAGTACATAATAATAATAATAATAATAATAATAATAATAATTTGGGCGATTTGAGTAAGAACGAAACGAAAGATAGAAAGAATGTGACTGCAGCCGTTTCGCAATCGTACAATTCACGCAGGGGTCAAAGGATAGAATTCCAGGTCATCTCTTCGACTCGCCAAGGCACAACCACAAGTGTAACCCAAGCTAGAGGTAAACAAAATGTCCACATGAGAGCGGTGGGGAGGTGTGAAAGAGGTCTGTGCTGTACGTGAGACAAATCATCTGGGTTATTTGAGTACCAGCCATGTCGTAGGGGGGTCTACTGTCTTGGTCATGCGTTTGACACCTGTGGGTGACAGATTTCCAGGACTAGTCGGTAATCACTTTGATCTGAGATGCTGTAACATGGACAAGAGGGAGGAAACATAATAACATCACATGTCTCCCAGAGACACTGGCCCCTGGCTGTAATCCACACTGTTCACTACTGTATCCTCAGGTCTGTTAAGAAATAAATGAAGGCTTCACAGAAGCTGAAATGTTCCAGAGTTAATCCATTACTTCCTAACTGCAAATATTTAGTAAAAATGTAGAAGTCTATTTCTAAATCATTGTCTTCCTACAACACTGGGGGGAATATGTGATGTATGTGTGTGTGTGTG
>JAPMOB010239991.1:0-52832 GCA_029875015.1 Lepomis gibbosus | reverse complement strand
GCAACATTACATAACAGGTATGAATGTAATACATTCATCGACTCTTGTATACATGTAAACAGGTACACAACATTCTCATCATAGCTTAACCTTTACTGGGAATTTGGGTCTTTATTTGAGGGTCCAGTCAGTCCTGTGAGACCTATGAGAGTTGATGATCCTCGTCCAGTTCAAACAGTTCATACACAGTTCAGAGTCTGCCACAGGAGATCCGCGTGGATTGAGAGATCACATTCCTCTGTCATGACACAGAAAGGATGGAAACGTCCTGTATAGCCCTGCTTTGTTTGACCAGTGGGTTGAAAACAAAGTTTAATTATATTGGCATTTATGCTGACTGTATATATATATATTGTGCAGAAAATTATGTCAATATTGCTTGCTGCTTGTCATGGGAATGTTCTGGAAAAAGTGAATTCAACAAGAACAGCTCTTTCAGAGATTTATTGCAGACTGACATCCGACAGACTTTTGCAAATGGATTCCCTGCGTGTCGGGAGAGAGAATCCCACTATGGAAATCGTCAGTTGTATTTCAATCATACAGTCTCATGCGTCACAAAATATTTGTTTCTTTAAAAACAGACACTTTAATTAATACACTGCTGTCCAACTGCACAATTGTCCATTCATAGTTGGCCTTTTGTTGCTGAGTCACGCGACAATGACACTCAGCAACCGTTGGTAATGATCGCTTAAATGCACGCACAAAGATAAAGAAAACGTAGTATCGCCCTGTGTTCCATATCACCATATGTTTCCCAGCTGAAGGACAGACAGTGCTCATGCATGAAACAACAAGATTTATTAAAGAGACTGGTACGCTATGGAAATCACATGAGAGTACAAAAAGCTCAAAGAACAAGAGTATAATAAAATTTCCATTAAACTACTTCACAGTGAGGAGAGGTAAAAGAGAGGGAAGAGACGAGGCAAGGACTAGATGTGTTGAGGGAGTCAGAATCTGGGAAAAATAAACTTTTCCAAGACCTCCCTGGTGACTGTTCTGACTGGAATGAAAATGTATTAAACATGCAGATCGAGATTATATTTGAAAATTTTGCTATTTGCTAAATATTTTTTTCCTTACAGAGATGGCTCACACTGCCATTACCAAACGACTGAGATTTAAAGATAGCATACTATTCTGTAAAGCCCAGATCAGTATATTTACAGTAGCCTACCGTTCACACTTCAGAATGCAGTGAGAGTATTTACGAGAAGCAGATAAAACAGATTAATCAGGACTATAGGAACAACAGCTACCTGTGTATTTGCTTTGATGACATATTCAATGTTCACTATTGACACAAATTGAGATGCACTATGTAAGCTTCAAATCCTCTGCAGGATTACTATCACGAGAGCAGTGTAATGCTTTACAGCATCACAACACTTCAACAATGAGAAAGCAAGCTATAAGAAGAAGCAAGTATATAATAAACAATGTATGCTTTCAAAAGAAGCTAGCTCGGTATTCTCAGTATTGATATCAT
The DNA here is from genome assembly GCA_029875015.1 of Lepomis gibbosus. Taxonomy (NCBI): domain Eukaryota; kingdom Metazoa; phylum Chordata; class Actinopteri; order Centrarchiformes; family Centrarchidae; genus Lepomis; species Lepomis gibbosus. The sequence continues at coordinate 51,337 of JAPMOB010239991.1, read as the reverse complement.
GGCAGAGGCTGCAAAGAGACCAAAGAAGATGTTGTCGGAGGAAGCGAAGAGAAAAGAGGAGTGACCAAGCGGACAAGAGTAAATATTTGACTGGCTTTTACTCGTTGGCGTGAGCTAAAGGAGCTGAAAGGATGCAGGACAGACGCCGAGTTGGCCTTTCTTTGGACTAATGTTCTTCTGCTTTGTCTTGTATTGTTGCGCTTGCTTGATGTTAGCAAAGTGTTAGCAAAGTTGTCAAAATCAGCCAGAGGTTTCACAGACAGAGGTCTAGCTGCTAGCAATAAATCTTACTGTTAAGTGCTCTTGTGTCAGTTGCTGTCCAGTTTTGCTGGCTAGCTTGCCACTCTAGTTTCAAATAACATTATGCTGGTGGCGAATGAAGCTGGGTGAGCGGGCAACATAACCGGGCTCAGCAGCTTCTATGGAAGTAACGCTAGCTAAGGGCAGAGGCGAAAGTACTGAAGAGGCCATTGATGGAGGAAGCTTAGAAGAGAAAAACAGAATGACCAAGCAAAATGCTACAAGACAGTGAGCTGGCCTTTCGGTGTACACAGTTGGACTAGTAAGTAATATTGCTATGTCTTGGGTTGTCACACTGTGTTAGCAAGACTTGCTAGTTTTCATATAATAAACAAATGCACATCAGTATCTATAACAGCGGTGATTACAATTTGAAATGGTAGGGCCGCCAAATCGCACAAAAAAATCTTACACAGTGTTGCTATAAGGTAAGACAATCTGGTGGTTGATATGCTCCATTAAATCCACACCTCGCAGTTGTAACAGAGGTGTTTAGATAGCTGCTTTAAGAGAGAAAATGAGACAAACACAATATGCATTACTGCATTGTACTTTTAACAGCTTTACAATTGGCTTTCTTTGTATATTAGCATCATAACATCAATAAAAGTCACATGTTACTTATTTAGTGGTAATATCTGGCCGTTCAACAACATAGCATCAGGTCAGAAAAACAGGAACAGCATTTCTGTGGCTGTCTTTGTGGAAACTTTCAAGGCCTCCGATGTCACATGCTCTTATTGACAACAGGCCACCACCAGGCCACAGTAAAACATCTACAGTTAGTAGCAGCTTAGCTTTTTTTGTTTGATTTTAGAGGTAAATTGGCTTTATAGATGGCTCATGGCAGCTTTATCTTCATCATCTCAGCAAACATATCTCTCTATGTTGCATTTTCTAAATGTCATCTTTGGGAATATGGCTAAAATACAGTTTAAGGTGCATGTATAAAACCTCCAGACAAAGTTTGTTTCATGACAAGAATTTAACTTTTAATATTTAATTTAATTTTAATTTTTAGAAGAAGTTTCTGACTTTGACACTGGAGACTGTAGTTTGGATGCTGTTTGGCGCCATGATAATACAAGGTTCTGTATTTCAATCTTTTATCAAAGAAAAAGAAAATTGTCCAAGAAGGCGTTTTGCACGTGTGTTTTCCACAGAGAAATCCAGACAGCATTTGGATGACGATGGATGGCTGCTAGTATTTAAAGAGTGGGAGTCAAGTCTCACTGACACCATCACATCTGAACAGGCTCACAGATATTCATAAATCTCCCGTCAAAGTGAGCCGTTGGCTTTGTATCCCCACATGGTTGCGGGTATTGCTTTACACAAGTTCCATCCCCAACCAGTTGAGTGTGTCATGCTGCCTGTGTGTGGTCTCTTAATACGATATCTCCACTGGCTCTGCAAACCAGCACGACAGACAGTCTATAGGGCCAAGATTAGCCCTAGTAACCAAAGCTCTCTGGGGTCCACAATCAATGCTGGGGGGGCTGGACATCCTGCTGTTTACCTGAGCTCTCTCCCCTGGTTGTCCTATCCAAGTCTCAGCAGGGAAGACACAACCTGTAACCAACAATAATGTGAAGAGACAGATGAGCTCACAAAGGAGACAAATGTATGGAATAATTGGACATCTTGCTGAGAATTAGATGAAAAGATCAATACCCACTCTCGTATCTAACCGGATGCTGATTCTAACTCTGACGAAGGACCTTGCAGCCAGGCTTAACAAGATCATGAACTATATCATTCTCAAACTTTTTCTGTCCTGCCCCCACCACATATAAATTTTTATCAATATTGGGGGACCAACAAATAAAAAATAACTTGCTTTCGATTGAAATAAAATAAATGATTGAGGTCAAGCAGCAAACTGCTTTCTTTTTATTTCCCTACTTATGTCATGTTCATTCAGCTTAAGTCCACTCCATATTTTTCTGCTTGTTATGACCCATTTTACCACTTTCTGGTACAATTTACACAAATTATACACCCTTTTACACAAATTATCCTGAGACAACAAGGATAGATCCTTAGTTCAGTATTGGCACAGCGTTTTGTTATTGGATTGAGGTCCTACCTGCTTTACCAAAAGCTTATATTAGAACAACTGAAATCATTTCTGGACACGGTCTACCTTTGTCCCCACACCTTTTTGATCTTGTAATTGAGCCCATTGATATAGCAATAAATAGGTGTATTTGACGTTTCATTTTGTGTTTGTTTTATACTTTTCTTCTCTCATTAATCTTCTTGTCTAACTTTCAGCAAAATGTAAGTTGTCTTCTGTAGTCATTGTGAGCTTGCCTAAAAAGACATGCAGTAAACTGGCTGTCTGGGAAAGGGAGTCAAATCGAAGCATTGGATACAGATTTGGCCAATTTCAGACTGCAATAACAGCAGCACTGCACGCACAGCTTCCTGTTGTCGTCTTCCTGTACTTTTCAGTTTGTCCTCTGAGTGACACTCACATGTTCTTTGTAAATTGAATCAGTTGGGAACACTGCGTACACACTGATCTGGATGAGCTTCCCGTGACTACTTTAAAACTAATTGCAATTGATGGTTTTGTCCAAACTGTTCTTTTCATTAGCAGCAGCCTTGTTAGAGCCTGTGTATTCACAGACACTCAGTTCTTTTATGTTGCATGGCTCTATGGGAAAGGCTGATTTAGACACTTACTTATGCCACATTATGCATTTACGTAAGCTTTACTGTGTCATTTGTTCAAGTTTTCTTTGACTTCAAGCTGAATAATATTATCTGTATCAGGCAACCTATCTCTAATGTCTCAACGGCCAGAACATGACTTTATGATCTGAGTGATTCAGGAATTTCACTATTCTAGTTGATGTAATTGACAAGATTTAAATATGTTACGTCAATGTCCTTAATTAAACAGAAACTACAATTTGCTTTTGGAATGTTTTGCTTTGAATGAGATTCTCAGAGTAAGCCACTAAAAGCTGCATAGTGGGGGTTTATTGTCTTTTTCACAGGTTCCTTGGACAACAGGCTGCAGATCTCATCACGTGGAGCAAACCTGGTCAAAGTACAGTTATGTAATGGTACCAGTGTGATTAGCCACCGCTCTCATCATTTTCTCTCAAAAATCACAATTTAAGTTGCCAAAAGGAAAGCAGCTTTTTTGAACTCATTTGGATAAGGCACTTTAACTGGTTTATGTATATAACAATTTTGTTTTATTTTGCTTTCCCATAGAGGACAGAGGGAGTGAGCAGGAGGAAAGACAACACACATTAGCACAATGCATAGATCCAGACTCCACAGCTACAGAGCCAGAAACCCCTGCAGGAAGCGACAGAAGGAGAGAGGAGAGGGGCGAAGTCCAGTAAGTACCATGAATTAATGGGAGAAGAATGTATACAGATAGAGAGGGAAACAGGAGCTCAGAGCATCATTGAAAGTTTCCCGGCAGTCTAGTCCTATAGCAGCATAACAAAGGGATGGTTCAGGACTCACCTGAGCCTAGTCTTAAATGTGGAGATGGTGAACATATGGTGAACCAAAACCTAAACTTGGACCTGGTTCCACAGGAGAGGACCTTGACCTTGATTGAACCACAAGTAACCCTGTGTTCTAGTAGCATAATAAGGTACTATGAGCTTAATGTAAGAGGAGCTTCACCATTAAGGCTTTGTAGGTGAGCAGAAGGATTTTAAAGTCTGTTCTTGATTTTAAGGTGCAGACAAGCTAATATGGGAGAAATATTATCTATTTTCCTGGTTCTTGTCAGGACACAAGCCACGGTATTTAGGATCAGATAGAGACTTAGAGATTATTCTGGCTGCCTGAGAATAAAGAAGTGCAATATTCCAGCCTAGAAGTAACAAATGCGTGGATTAGTTTTTCTGCGTCATTTTGAGACAGGGCGTGTCGGATTTTTGCAATAATACGTAGGTGAAAAAAAGGCAGTAAATGTGGGAGTTAAAGGACATCCTGATCAAAGATAACTCCAAGATTAATTACATTGGTGCTCCAGGCCAGGGAATGGCCATTGGAGTAACTACATCTTTAGATAATCTGTTTAGGAAGGTGCTCAGGGCCAAATACCATAACTTCCCTTTTGTCTAGTTTAACATCAGAAAATTGCAGGTCATCCAGGTTTTTACATCCTGAAGGCATTCTTGAAGTTTAGCTAACCGATTGGTTTCATTGGTTTCAACTGACAGGCAACTGCTTTCTCAAGGATCTTAGTGAGAAAAGGAAGGTTAGATGTATGTCTATAGTTGGCTCAAACCCCAAGAAGAAATCCGTTTTATCAGGATTATTATTGAATACACTAATATAATGTCTATTTAATGTGAGTACCTCTGTACTGCCCATAATGCTTACTAGGCAAACACATAGGACTGACATGAATGATAGCAGAAGGCAATGCCATAGGTCACTTTGGACTGTAATACTTTTAGGGCTCTCAGATTGCTATTTGTCTTTGATAATTAATATTTTTTATTTTTTAACATTCTTCTCTAAAAAAAAAAAGGCTGAAATAAGGTTAAAATCTAATTTCTCTTTATATATTATAATATTTTACTTTTTGAAGGTTTTTCAATTTCAGAACTATAATCTGGGAGGAGGGCGGCTATATTTATATGGTGTCAAATAAACAATACTTTTATTCATATTCATATTTATCACATATGTCATAATTCCAGTGCTTAATCTCACCACTTAGGCTAACTGAGCTTTGCTTTGTCATCTGACAGCTGTCTCAAAGAAGACTTACTGTACTTGTACATTATGTGCAAACTTTCAAATGCATACCTATTTTAGTTCAATCATGAATATTTTATGTTTCATGTATTCATTTCATTCATATATTTTATGTTTTATGTTTTAAAAAAGATACTGTGAAGGAAAGGGAATGTGTTCCTAATAGAAAAGAATGAAAATTAAACTGATCTAAAAGTAGACCTTCAGTAATTAAGAGACATACTGAGTTCATTTCCATCCTCACTGTTGCCAGGTATGTCCAGCAGACCAAATGAATTAATTGGATGATTGAATGAATGAATTTCTGCATAAAAAAAAATCTAATTAGGGGTCTGTTTTGGAAAACGGAACTGAACAAACTATTTTTGATATTTTTCACATTTCTTTCTTTCCTTTTTTTTCTCTTCTTTAAAATGACTGACATTCCCCTGCACTGCCATCCATGTCACCCCTAACTCCCTCTGTTGGCTTGCTGAGGATGTAGACAACCACTCTTCCTCCAAAAAACACAATTGGCAGGCACTTTTCACCGAGAGCCTCAAGGCCTTTTACTTACTTAAAGTCTCCCCAATTTAATCATCAGTCAGCTCCTTGTGTTTTCAGTGGTCCCTGTCTCTTCCAACCCCCTCTGGCACTTTAGGAAATATCGATATGCTGAAAACTGCTTCTTGTTGCTGATGGAAACATGGTTGTTGAAAACAGCAAGACTAAACCTAAGAGCTAAAAAGAAGCTAAAAAGCTTCATTGAATTCAGTGTAAACATCAAAAATATCGATAATTAACCTTTCACATGTGAGATTTGTTGTGTATTTGCTGTAAAATTACATTGACAATTCAAATGAATTAGGTCAGGTGCTGTTGATGAAATGAACTTATTTCAAACTCATCACCATAACACATAAGTTGGCTGACCACGTTTTGTTTTGTATCTATTGTGCACACTGATGGCAGCACATAACATATGATGGTCAGAAATTTTATTACAATTCTTTGATTTTTGATTGTTGTTTGGCAAGCGGGGACCTCTATATCTGAAAAGTGAAGCCAATACAAAAGTCCCGTAAACATGCATTCTTTTTAGTGGCCAGCAGGGGATGACTCTGCTGGTAATGACTCTTCTTCTTACCTGATTTAGTACCTCAGTAAACACATCTCTAACAAGTTTTTGATTTCAGTTGCTTGTTTCAAGTCTTCATCAATACAACATGATGTTCATTTTGTAAATTATGGTCCTATGGAGCACTGTATGTGTTCACAGTGTGTTTTCAGTTCATGAAAGTTCATTTTAACATTTTGGTCACCTAAAAATGTCTTGTGCAGCATTTGGTTGTAGCCTACTAAAAGACACTGTAAAGAGTCAGCTGTTAATTTTTTCCTGTTAAGTCCAATTTGTTTTTAATTATTTTTTCACTAGCCAAAATTTGCATCCAAAATAATATCACAGGATAATAACAGATGCACCTCACTAATCAAGCTAACTAGCTCCACCCACTCGTCCGAATATGGTCACGGTTCCAAAAAAAACAAGATCGTGATGGCCAAAATGCCAAACTCAAGGCTTCAAAACAGTAGTCCAAAACCAGGGGGTGATGTCAGGGTGAAAATGTCCACTTCTTTTATACAGTCTATGTTATCCAGCTTGCTTACTGTTTCCACTGGTACTTTATCTGTGGTAAGTACTGCACAACTCTGCAGTGAAGAATGCAAGAGGACATTGTAGTAACATGAACATGGACTTTTTATTGACAGCGAGCACAATACTTTAAGTAAATATTATGCTTACAGCCACGTTACAGCTGACTAAAATAACTTAACTACCCCTTATATCTTTTCTATCACTTTTCTGTGGCTGCAGCAATGTGCTGCTACTCCTCTCACACGCCAGGAGAGATTCTCTTCCACAGCAAACCTGCTAGTTTGCACACACAGGTTACCAACAAGGCCACCTTCCTTAACAGGGGAGGCTCTGCCAGCATGTCAGAAAATACAATAATAATAACTATATAATATAAATATTAAGTGTTTGTTTACTTTGCCAGAGAGGAGCAGTGGTGGAGGAAGTACTCAGATCCCTTACTTCAGTAAAATTACTCACTATAAAGATACTCTGTTACAAGTTAAAGTACTGCATTGGCAAGCTTATAATAATATGATTATAATATAATCAGGAAAGTGTACTTATGAGTATTAAAAGTAAAGTTATTTAGTGCAGTTTAGCAGCCATTGGCAGGTAGACCAAAAAGTACATTTTGGATGCTGCCTGTGAACGTGCAACAGCACGTGCCTCTTCGTCACTGAGGCTAACATGATACGCATCTCGATACATTAAAGATACATATAAAGTATCTACCAATGCAGAAGGATGCAATTCACCCCTATTCCTAGTGAAATTTGACATGATTTGATTCAGCACAATGCTATTCAATGCAATACGATGCAAAAAAATATGATGCTATGCCATTCAGAATCGTGCAGTGTTTGATTTTATTTATTTGACTAATGAGCAAACGCAAACAGCATATCATTAACTAAAAAAGTTTCATCACATGTTTGTTTCTCTAGTTCTGCAACTCAGTAAGAATTTCATTTAAGCTGTTTCTTTTTTCACCTCTAAAAACATAGAACAAGTACTTGACAAAGATAAAACTGGGCCTTAAGCATGCTCTCCTTTCCTGTTTTCTGTCTCCAGTTACACGTATATAACACATTACACATTTAACAGTTAGACAATTTCAGGAATTTGCAATACTTTACCAGACTGCTCACCAGTCTTGCTAGCGGCACCTCTTGCTGTATCCAAAAGGGACAGGAGGCAGATGTCTCAGAACTCAAACTGTGTGTACTCTATAGCGGCACGCAAATTGTATGTGTCTTGTCAAGTTGTCAGTCTCTCTTGAAAAGTGTCACCAAACATTTCATTTGGAGGAATTTTAATATCCGTAGTAGCTGACAGGCACTTGACAAAAGAGAGGAGGAATCAATCTAAATGTAAAATTATTGGTAACAAATTATTGGTCACATTTATAAATAATAAAGGCATAGGGCCTCTACTTATAATTGTTTATAAATATATCTGATTTTACTTTTGATGTAAAGTTATGTTAGAAATGACACATCAAATGTTCATGTAACCTCAATGTAACCAGTGCCCACTCTTTAATTTTGAACTTTTCTGCCAGTTCACCAATGTGAATCTGTGAATCTTACCATGCCTAATTTGGAATGACAACAACATGGTATTCATGGTGGCATTGCTTCATTTGGCTAAGCAACACCCTTCCTCTTATATCACCTGTTAGTGCAGGACAAATTACACACCCCTCAGCAGTACCACACAAAATCAAAATATGAAGAGGTTTAATCAGCCAAAGTAAGGGGAAACATGATGTGCCGGGATTTTAACTGACAGTTTAAAGTTACATAATGGCCCTGTATTGTGCCCTGAGCTTCACAACATCACCCCCAGTGGGAGCTGCATGTGCATAGTGCAGAGAAAATTACATAATCCCGAGCTGGCTTCCCACCTGTGAACATTGGCATTTATTGTGTCTCTGCTGTGTTTTTTCTGCTGTTGTGGAAATTGTTCTGCAAACACTTATATAACTCACTGTTCGTGGGGTTTTTAGAGCAAACAAGCAAAATGCAATTGTTCTCAGCCCAAAATTACCATATTAACAGAAGCTATGATCTTGTCAAGACACATGTATGAGGACTTCTGGTTACACTTTAACATGGTGTGAACTAGCACATCTGGCACTTAACGTGTACAAACAGCCCTTATCAGAGCATGGATTGATAGAGACAAAAGCACAAAACTAATCAATCATAAAACAAATGATTCATGCTATTTTGCTTTCACACTGCACACCACCTGTAACAGTATTCAGCACAAACAAATTCAGGATAGGTACATTTAGAAAACATAATTCAAATTCAGCCTGTATGTGACAAAGCAGCAATTGTAAATATGTTAAGTACTAAGAAATAATGTTTTAAATCCACCAGCCAGCAGCTCACTAGTGAGAGCGGTAAAGTCAGTGTGAGTCTGGCACAGAGAATTACTTCTGGCTCTCTATGTCTCATGATCAGAACCATGTGTCCGCCACGTGGAAGGCTCAAGGAGAAACATTTCAATGGCTTTTTGAGGACAAAACACAGAGGAGTGAGATGCGATCCGTCGCATGTTGAGTAACACTCCTTGTTAAAGTGTTCAAGAAATACTGTATGCTGCCATGGATGTAAAGATGTCGTTGCCTGCGGGGCTGTTAGAGTTTTGTTTATTACTCTCTTCCCCCTTTCCTGTCTCCCTTCAGCTGTCCATATCTATTAAAAAAAGACAAAAGAATTGTGAATTAATCTAATTAGCTTAACCTGGATCACACAGTGAAAATGTTTATCATTTTAGGCAGATTCTCATTGCAAAGAAAAATTCCTGAAAGACAAAATACAAACTTTCAATAGAGCTGGATCCAGAGAGTGAAATGAAAAGATATACAAAGATAATGTAGTTAGTAAACAAATTGTGTTTTAACCATACTTTCATCATGGACCCCTGTTTGGACCAACCTCTGTTTAAAAACCAAAGCACTGAAAAATAAAGGTATCACTTATTTGATCCACAGGTATGTATTTGTACAGAACTTTTTGTGGCCCTAAAGGGAAAACTTAGTGATGTCATTTCTTTTCAGACATAAAATAGTAAATTTAAGGACAGCATACACCGTATATCTTTACAAAATATTGCTCTAGAAACTCATGTTGGCCCTTGCATATGTTTCTGAAGCAGGGTGTGGCCTTACTTTTGAATTCAATTGGCTCCCGCTCTGCTTCAGATGGGAGGAGGAAGGGAGCCAGTTCAGTGACGCCTGGCAGTGCCTCTGTGTTTAAATCACTTACATCCACATGTTGGCCGTACTGGTCGGGATATTTTGGAGACTCCTGCCAGGGATCCTTCATCTGCGTCAGCCAGAGTGAGAGAGGTTTTGGAAATACTCATAAGATAGATACAAGGAGAGGGAAGCTTGCCGAAGGTTTTACCTTGTAATTAAAAGTCGAGTGACGGTCGACGATTTTAGAAAAGATTTGTGTAAATGTTGGAGTCTGATAGTGGAATGATGACTAGAAAGTCTTTCAGTTTGTTGTTGTGTCTCATCCTTACAGCTTCAAAGCAGAGAGCAATGCGCTGTTGCAGCTGGAATGGTATCATTTATTAAATTTATGTTGATGCTGGAGTTTTAAGATTGCACATGTTAACTATTTACTATTTTGTCTCCTTTGAGGTTTATTAAATATAATTGTACTATGTTTAGCTCATAACTGCCGTCAAACTTTATCATGCTTAACACAACATGATTTTAAAATTGCAGCATGTTTGTGACACAGAAACAATGTCTCACTCTCTAAACCAATTTTCATATGTTTCCCTCCTGTTCTCCATGGAGACATTAAAAGCACTGTTTACTCCTGACAAATACAGAGGAGGAGACCCTGGTTCCCATGGAGACACTCATCTGTTTTGTACAGACGGTGATCCAGGTGTTGGAGGAGGTCAGCAGAGTCTGAATAAGTGATAATGAACAGTGAGTTGATTAAGTCGATAAGACACACACACAAAAACACCCACACCAACAGCTACACACAAACATGTGAATGCAACCTCAGACACACATATTAAAGATTTAGACTTCCTGCCAAGTTGAAAGAAAAATCTCGAAGTCAAGCTGATCTCATTAGTCAAGCTCCAAGGATCATCTGGCCCTCACTCGTGTCCTTTTCACAATGAGCCCCCACAGAGGACTCGTATCTAACAGGAAATATTCCAAAGTACAGTAATAATCCTAACAAGTGTGTCAGCAGGCATTTTGTTTTTCTTTCTGTCTACTGTGTCCAGCAGTGGGACCCCTGAGGTGGGAGAGAGGTCGTTCTTATATTATATTTAATTTGTCAGAGGACAGATCTGAGGTCTCAAAGGACTGGACTTGAATCAATATAATGATATAGATTTTTTTTTTACAATACATTTCATAATAACGCAAATGTACACAAAATCACACATGGACTAATCAAACTGATGGCCAATGCAGTAAACGGTGCTCCACTTTACATCAGATAAAGCTCTTCAAACCTGTTAAACAAAAACTACGGCTCCCGAGTGCAGAGTGGATTAATAGATCACAATATTTTTGATCTGGTGGGTACTCTGCAGCTCCCACTGGAGGATCAGCCTGGCTTAATGCTAAGGCTGTTACGATGAAAACCTGGGAGTTTAAAATCAGGTGAGAGGCCGCCTTAGCTGGTAGGCTACAAAAAAACCTTTGCTCTAATAAGCACCATTGGAAGAAGTATTCAGATGTTTTACTTCAGTTGGATTGAGAAAAATACTCCACTACTATTTGTTTTATTTAAACAAAAGGCATAAAATTGAAATGGCTGGGTCACTGTCTCCTCTGAGAATAACTGCAGTGGTACTGCAGGCAAAATACTCCTGATCCTTATTAGTTAATTATACAGAGAGAGATAGAAGAATTAGAGGACAACAATGACACAAGAAAACAACAAGGAACTTCACCTGTTTTTTAAATATCCACATTATTATCTACAATATGAGCATTAAAGTTTTACACAGTAGTGATTACATTTAAGTATTCTTCCCCTTTCAGGGTGTCTGCATAATCCAGTTAATGCTGCCAAAACAAGAAGTCATTGCATCCCTTTCTAAGACTGTTAAGTGATTATGTAAAGGAGGCCACACAACCATCTATATGGTGAGAGGGGAATTAGGATTTATTGCTATACATTCTGTCCTGGCACATAATCCAAAGCCAGGTGTAAAGCAAGAAAGAGAGTTGTTTTTCTCCAAAGAACTGTGATAATCCAGGTTTGGATTTCTGCAGTGTGAGATAAAGCTGATATGTACTTGGCTGGCTGTAACTGACACACGTATCTTAAGAGTACGTCCCCTTATTCTGTACTTTCAGGAGCATTTTGTAAGATTCAACAGGCCACAGACGATACTGGAAGTCAGAAACGGTTTCAGCAGCAGTTTAGTTTTCTGTTTGATTTTGTAACCCGCTGATTGATTTTTCTGTGATGGCTGGCAGCGGCACTCTGCTGATTAAAGCAGTTTGAGTTAGAGTTTGGTCCAGCTCCAGATCCAATACTGGACTAAAGAGGGGGGAAGCCCTCAAGTTAAGTGCTGCTCTGTCGATGCACTTAATCAGTCTCAACGTCAAGTTGTTTTACAAAGATCATAAACAATAAAGAGTCACTCTGAATCGTCTTTATTGCAACATATCCTCAACTTTTATTAGTTGTTTGCTGAAATGCAAATAAGATAGGAATAGCTTTGGTGCTGAGGAGTACCAAACATGCCTTCAGTGTAATCCACGTGGAGTAGCAAAGCAGTTACTTTGGGGGAGATAGGATTTGGCCAATTAGCCTATATTCATTTAAGACAGTTCTTAAAGCTGAGGATAAAGTGTGCAAAAGATCAATGGTCTAATCTCAGGGCATGTTGTAGGTCACTGTGGTTTGTTGGTTGTATATACATCTTAAATCCGCTTATGGTTCTTCAGTCAATTTCTACACCACATGATCTAAAGTCTGCTACAACCGTGTCTGCTTCTTAAAGAAGACTAAGAACATCTTTTTTCACAAGTTTTTTTTGTGTTGTTTTTTTTTAGATTCTGTGTTATAATATTACTGTAATATTACCTTATTATCTTGTTTCTTTTTTATTGTTACACCTTCTTATCTTATATGTTTTGTATTTCAGTCAATTCTTTACTTTATTGGCATTGAGATAGTAAAAAACCTACACTGCATCGGATACACAGTCGTAGCAAGAATCAGACCAAACAGAGTACTGGCCCTCACAGACAAATAGTCTTCTTGTCTATTGTTAATGCATGTCCACTTGAATGAGAAACGACATGAGACGTTTACATTACCAAAGCAAGTGTTAAATAAAGACATGTATATAAGGAGAGTAATTGTGATTTTTCTGTAAAAAATAGAAAGAATACAGAGAAAAGAAAATAGAAGATAATAAATCAGAGATAAACGCTGCATTTTTAATTTAATTTTGTGTGCGTGTGTGTGTGTGTGTGTGTGTGTGCGCCCGTGTGTTTTGATACATAATGGGCAGCAAGATGTGCCCTGTCTTCTCCTAGGAGTACTTTGCTCATTTAAGATCTGAGATTATAGAGTTGAACTTGATCATTTAAATGTTCCCTATTTCATCGAAGGCAGATTGTATACATTTTGCCCCCTATGCAGAAGTCTGTAACAGAGCCCTTTATACCAAATAGAGTTAAAAGCATAGCTGAAATCATTAAAACAAGTGAATATCTTAACATTTTTTGTTGTTGTACATGTTTGTTAATTAAAGTGTGAAGATTATATACATGATCTGTGGAGAGGTGTTTTGGGAAGAATCTGCAGAAATTTTAAACACACAACTATTGACTATAAATCCAATGAGATTTTTACCACAGTAGTTACTAGGGTCTGATTTACCTGGACTCTTACGAATAAGGGAAATTAACCCTTTGCACCAGATGTCAGGAAAACATCCTGATATTGAGCAACTTAAACACTGCACCCTGCATGGGGTGCTGCATTTGAGCATCTGGTTTTTAATGCTGTCCGGAACACAAGGTTTCCTTGGCCAGAAAGCTTTTGTCTGTGTTGTTAATTCTTCCCAAATAAATGAGAAATTGTTTTTTTCTATATGTAAGAACTTCTTATCTTAGCCCTATACCGTATGTTCTTCATAAGAGGTTTATAACATGCTAAATATGTTATTTCAATTATAAATTCATGGTGGTTGTAAATGTTAGACTTACAAGTTCTTTTGTAGTACTACAATTAATAGTCTAACCATTATATAAAATACCTCAGAATAAACCTTGTAATTTCATCATCCATCTGCCCGACTCATCTTCAGTAATGTGATCCTTGTCTAACAGTAGGCTAGGTGTTAATAATAGTTAATTCAAACTCTTGATAGGATATAAAAGTATAAAACATATTTACTGGTATTCTTGCTTTAATTTGTCACAAAGTTTCATGCCAGGTGTTGGGAGTGGATATTTATCCAAAACCTGTTCTCTGTTGTCCCCTAGTGGTCACATACAGTCACCTTTCACACATTGGATTGTGCTACAGAATATCTTTACAATATATTATTTAGACTGGCCTGAAGTTTACAACAGACAATTTATTCATCTAGTGATTTTCTGAAATTAATGTTTTTTAAAAATCACAGTCTGGAAGAAACTGTGTTGTTCCTTAGGGTTAGTGTTAGGGACAGACAGGGACAGTCTATAAAGGATTTCCCCTTCTTTCAATATTTTTCAGTTCATCCAAATTTTGTTCTTTCTGAATAACTCTAATCAATCTGTCCCATCAGTACATCCTTAATAGTACTTTGGTGTACATGACAATGACAGAGCCGTGTCGCTGACAGTTATATGAGTCTTATCACCATGTCACAACCGCCGCTTGAAGTGGGTCGGTAGGCACACCAAAATCTATGACCTATTAGAGTCTGTGACTAAACTCAAACGATGATGTTTTCCTAACCATAACCAAGTACTTTTGGTGTCTAAACCTAACCAAGTACTTTTACTACCTAAACCTAACCAAATACTTTTACTACCTAAACCTAACCAAATACTTTTACTGCCTAAACCTAACCAAACTGCAACCGCTTCACAGTGTCAACAAAGCCTCTGGCCTTCCCAACTTCCCATTTGAGTCCCAGAATCAGATAGGTCACCTATTTTTTTCTACTTCAAGCACTGTTCTCTCTTCGCTTAGACTGCTCCCTAAATCAGGAAGTTGGGCTTGAAAAATGGCCTGCTGCCATATTGTCTGTCCTTCACGAGAAGAAGGGTCTTGATGATTCATTCATAAGTGTTTGAGAATGTCACTCTGTTTGCTCCAACATGAGCTTCTGTTGTCATATCATGTTTGGAGAGGGACCCACTGGGGCTTGCTGCTTATGTAAGACTACAATATTTTAATTTAATCTAATGATGAACAAATTACAAGGACGATTGTTAAGAACTGAACCCAGTACTACTGGTTGCTTAAATGCTGAGTCCTTGGGGACTGCATGTTTCCAGCTTGTCTCGCTCCCTTTATTTCCTATAGGATCTTTCTGCTGTGTCCTATATTATTTACATTTACATTTACATTTACTCATTTGGCAGACACTTTTATCCAAAGCGACTTACATTTGAGGAACAACATACAAGCACTAACAGAACATCAAATACAGATCTACACCTGACAATACATACTAGTAAGAGCAGCAATAAATGTAAGAGCTCATAGTACATATCACATCAATGGGTAAATACATAGGGAAGGAAGTAAGAGTTAACAAAAAGTGCAATCAGAACAAAAAGTGATATTCCTTATATTATAAGGAAGGCATGTGAAAGACTTGGATGAATACATAATTACTACATTTTTGTATATCTTAGCCCTGTAGATTTTCTATAATCTAATGATTTTATTGGGAAATACTAAACAGTTGTACCTCTTCAGACCATTCAAATGATTATTGGTTGAACTGCTTGCAACTCATAAACATACTCAAAGGGGTCAAAGTAGATATTACTTCACTTTAAAAGGAAACAAGAAAAGGGTTGGGGATAACGGGTTTAAACAACTATTTGTTCCTATTGCTATTATTGTATTTAACTGCATTATTATTTGTGTTTTTATAAATTCCCTTGTCATTTTCTTAAATTTATTTTTAAATTACTGTTTTCTTTTTAGTGTCGCCTATAATATGTTGGTGTTTTGTACTGTTTTTGTGGATTTTACTGTTGTAATAAACAAATTGAACAAAAACTTTATTTATTTTCAGACACTCAGCATTTCACATGATACTTTAACTGTATCAGCTTTTCTGTTATATCCAAATGGTGTACAGCTGCCTGGTGTTTGAGCAGCCGACACCAGCTTTTACAGATGGTGGCGCTCTCTGCTGCAGAAACACAGCACAGTGTGTGTTGGAAG
The DNA here is from genome assembly GCA_029875015.1 of Lepomis gibbosus. Lineage (NCBI taxonomy): Eukaryota > Metazoa > Chordata > Actinopteri > Centrarchiformes > Centrarchidae > Lepomis > Lepomis gibbosus. The sequence continues at coordinate 35,257 of JAPMOB010239991.1, read as the reverse complement.
TGGCACAATGGAGACAAGTATGTGTGAAGGTAAAACAGTAGATGAAATCAAGTTGCGTGCGTGCTGGCGGGATGGGGGCTCTCTAGAATTTCATGCTAAATATAGGTGGGTATATAGGCCTATTCTTTGGGAGCTGGGTGAGTCTCTGATGACTACACTTCTATGAAGAGGCATGTTGGGGCAGGAGTCTTGGTATGAGGCATACCTCCCTGTTTGGATGAGTTTTCTCTTCCCTGAGGGAACACATTTTTGTAGCAGTCACTGCTATATGTTAGACAATAAAAACTCCCTTCTTTAATGCCTTTCAAAAGACTCGCAGATGAAAGATTTGCCTATTTAAGTAAAAATTACTGATACATTGCATTTACAGATCCCCGGTTTCCTTAAGAGGATGATGATCCAGCTGTTTTGGCTCTTGCATTGGGGGATGTGCAGTAATGCGTCACTTGGGCAGGGGAGGGGGGGGCGACTTTATCTTCTTCTTCCCCCACCCATACACGCACATACTTGTACACACTTGCATACACATGTGACTACCTTACCTCAGTTCTCAGGTACTGTGAGCTATGACTCCTCATGTCATCATGTCCCTGTTTACAGTAGACCAAAGTCATTTTTGTGAGTTCTACTTTATTTGAGCATTTGGAGCATTTTACTCAAAATACTTCTACTCCACTATAAATTGTACTGTTTACTCCACTACATTTGTCTGACTTCTTTAGTGGCTTGTTACTTTTCAGATTGTAATTTTCCATCCAGTTAAAGCCATGTACCTCCAAATTCAGGGAATTTGAGTCGAATACTGTAATGAATTTCTGAAAAACTGAATGATGAAGCTTTTGGGTTGAGAAAATGATCCTACATTTTTAATAAAGAAAATAATTTAAAATCATTGAATTGAAGGACAACAACACTACAAACATATGATGCTGTGTGTGGATTAAATTACCCAACAAGTAGTTCAAATTAGCTCAACCTTAAATATCAGTACTAAAATTAATTAATGCAGCAGTAATATTAATCCAGAAACATCATCTATAGGCCTAATAGTAAAATACTGACAGGGACAATTTTTCTGCAGATGAACTACTTTTGCTGATAATATTTATATCCTTTTACTCATGTAAAGCATCTGAATATTTTTTCCATGTATATGATATAGACCCGAAGGAAAGGGTGGGTTTATGGGTGAGTGGAACAGGCAGTGTAATTTAAAATTTAAAGGCACATGGAGACACATTTATGGTTTTGGGATATTTTATGGGATTTGTTTGAAACAAAAAACTCGAAACTCTTTCAGAATCTTCAGAATCTACAAACCTACCCCAGATTTTCTTCCACGTGTGTAGCTATTTACTTAACTGCTGTTTGTGTCTCTTATTGATTAACTACTACCCAAAGGCTTTCTATCAAGCTCCAGATATAATGTGATACACAACAAATACGACAGTAATGAGGATTTTATTTTACATAACATGAAAGAATAATAACAGTATGATCAATCAATGAAACAGTCTGCAAGTTTATACTAAATGAGTAAAAGTTGTGATCCAAAGATTGTTAAAATCCCTTGAGATGTTCTTAACATATTTTGGCCAATAAAATTTATTTTTGCTGTTCATAACTTACTGTTACTGTCATCTTTGTTGCTAATGTTCACTGTTGAACTGTGAACTATACAGTTTATGGAACATCGCTCACTCATTCACTCACTCACTCACTCACTCACTCACTCACTCACTCACTATCAACCGCTGATCCTGTGTACAGGGTCGCGGGGAACAGGCTGTAACATTATACATGAAAATGTAGAAATTATGTATCGATCCAAGTCTTTTACATTGGGCCCTTCCTCACTTATTATATGGGGCAGAGCAGAGAGATAACAGTAGGAAATAAAGGGAGAAAGACAAGTGGGAAACATACATTCCCCATCTGGACTAAAAACACGGTTTGTTGCAACTACATGGTCAGCTTTTAAGCCACCAGCAGGAACACCTTCATATCACTTACTTGGTTCAGTATCAATAACAATAGGGATGCCAAACATTTTTACTTTTGGATCTATGGACCAACAAAAAACAGTAGTGTATTTCCCAACAAATATAACCACCAAAGATAACACCAACATACAAATATACATGTTGCAAAAGATTAAACAAATCTGAATGATAACTCCCTGCAAACACGGCGTTCTTCCTTGATCAGAGGCTGGATGGCGTGATTGTCCTAGACATAGTTCTTGCCCGGCTGGCTTGCCGAGGCAGACTGTGGGTAGCGTGGAGGTTTCTTTGAGCCCTTGGTGGAGCAGTTGCAACAAAGGAAGGCCCCTCCTATAATGAGGAGTGCGGCACTTCCCCATCCAACAAACAGGGCACTTCCGAATTCAAACCTGTGAATAATTCAAACATCACATTGATACTTATGTGGACATTTGGAAAAGACAGAGAAGAGATGGGAGTCCTTCAGTTTATTCACAATCTGATCATGTTATATTCAGTTAAGTCAGATTCACAGCAGTGACTTGAAAGAGATGCTTGAAAATTAATAGACTAGAATAGAATTCCACATTTTGGGAAATATGCATATTGGCTTTTATTACTGAGAGTTATGAGAGAAGATCAATACGACTCTCATGTCTGTATGTTAAATATGAAGCTACGACTAGCAGCCAGTTAGCTTAGCTTAGCATAAAAAACAAATCAAAACCACTCAAGACTCCCAGCTAGCCGTTTCCTTATGTTTAGTCGTTATCCAAAGCGAAGCTAACCGGCTGTTGGCAGTAGTTCATATTTACTGTTTGTTTTCAAAAATATCCAGGAGTAGGAAGTAACTAATACGACTAAGTACTACTTAGTTACTCAAATACTGCAAACTTTTGAGGTACTTGTACTTGAGAATTTCAATTATATGCTATTTTATATATTTCTACTACACTACAATTCTGACCCAAATATTGTACTTTTTGTTAGATTTTACAAACAAAATATATGATCAATTTATGTATATATGATTCAGTGTCCAACTATCCAACAATATACAAACTAGTTAGCAATGCCAAGCAATTACCTTTCCTTTTGTTATTTTAAGTAGGTACGTTTTGCTGTGCTTTTACTTAAAAAAAATCTTAAAGTTTGTACAGAGTGACATTTGCACTTTAACTTAACTAAACCATATCAGTAGCCTACTTTTTCACCACTGAAGTGTTATTAATTATAACTTACACTATAAGATCAGTAAATGCTAACTTTCAGGAGAACAACAGTATAAAATCTACAGTGATATCTGACAACTGGTGTGACGTTCACGCTTAAGGGGCAGAGAAAGTTGACCTTACTTGGAATTGGTTGGAGTGAATGGGTTGTAGAAGTCCTGCGCTATTCTGTTGCCATACCAAGATGTTCCCACCAGAGAAAGCAGACCTATAAACCATAAGCATAAAAAACATTTTATACTGTTGTATTGTACAGGTTAAAACATGCAGGAGTATGTCACCTTTATCAAGGCCCATAAGTTCACTACAAGTCATATCATGTTGAAAGGTTGTGAGATTGTGGTCAAAACAAAACATACAGTAAGTGGTGCAACATCTTCATGGCAAAAAATATCCCCACAAGATAGATGATTTTCAAGCATTAAGTGAAGTGAATGGACTCTAACCAGCAATAATGAAGATGACCCCTCCAGCTAGAGCCACTTTGTCCTTCTGCTCCGGTTGTTCTGCCATACAGGTTGTGCACCTCATGCCCACCATCTCCACCAAGATAGAAATAAAGCTCAGCAAGATGGCGGACAGCATCAGCCCTCGTGTGCCCTGTACAATCCCTGGAGACAAAGACATGGCATCACTTGTTTTGAGCATTTCAACTTCATGAAAAAAGTTTTTGTTTATTAATTTAATTTGACTTTTGACCTTATAATGTTGAGTAGTTGGGCACAGGCCTACTTGGTTCAAATCTCACCAGGATTTATTCCCCTGGGTCATCCCTACTCTTATTTCCTCTATGCTTTCTAAGCTCACACATTAAAAAACAGTGACTGATTACACCTACCTATTTCCAATGTATCTAAAATAAAAGCTTAAACAAAATGTAACTCATCAAGCAACTGTTAAGTATCTCTTCATTCACTAAAACTCTGGTTTCTTTTTCTTGTTTACAAAACACAAAACAGGCGAAAGCAGACGACATGAGTCACATCCAGCCTTAGGTGTACCTATTCCAAATGTTTCCAGATTTTTCATATCTGATCCTACTGGTATTACCCTTTTATGGTATAGAAATTAAAATCCTTTTACACAGATACATTTGCATTTAAAAGCAAATGCTGGCCATAACTTCTGTACCTTTTGAACTTATTTCAAAGGAGAAGTTTCTTTTTGATCAGACAGCCACTGGTATTTGACAGACATGTCACTGCACGTCTTATGGGGAGAGAAGAGGGCACTTTTTTACACCTCTAGGAAAGTTTGAATGACCAGAAAGATTTACACATTCCTGTTTTACAGCACACAGGCTCATGAACCTTAAACTTCTAAAATTGAGAACATTGTCTTAAATTCATCATTTCAAATTCATAGTCACTTTTGAAAAATGTTTAGGAAATGCATCATGGTCCATTTTCTTCCCACACCCATATTTTTTTGTGGGAGAAGAAATTTAGGACCTAAATTATCCTGTAATTGGTATGTGCTCTCTATGATGTGTCTGACATGGTATATTATAATGAGTAAAAGAAATCTTATAAAAGGTGTAATGGAAACATGATATGTTAAAGAACATTACCTGGTAGTTGGAGAAGTGAATCATACACTTTACACTGAATTTGACCAGTGCTCTGTGATGCACAGGTCTTCCAAAGCCCTTCATACAGTGCCTGAGCTGTGATGATGTTGTCTCCTGCGTAAGACGAAGCTTTCCATTCCACCATGCATGTGGATGCTATCGAGCCTATGAAGCCCACGAAGGCCAGCGTGAAGCCGAGAAGCTGTATACCTGAATTGGCCATCGTTTAACTTCAGAAGGTAAAAGATGGGAAATGATGAATGTGTGGGAAAAGACTTCCAAAACACTGAAAAATTCCAAAAACTTTCCTGATGTAGTTCCTAGTGGCTTCTGGGGTAGTGGCTCTGATCCCAAAAAGTGCTGCCTACCTGTGCATCCTCAGGGAATAACCTGGAGGAGAGGGAGGATCCAGGAATACCATCCCCTCAGATTGAGGTTAGGAGGAGCAAAGCGACCCCTAGTGATAGTCTCCTGTAACAAGTCCAACTGCTCCTCAACCTCCAGCCTAATAATATAACCTCCATGGAAAATACACAGCTATGTATTTATGTAACAGGTAGTTATACTCAAACACATAAAGACAACACAAGTTTCACATTATGTATTTACACGTGTGTGCGTGTGCTGTACTTTCTGAGTAAAATATATGTTCCATTATTATATAAATAAATAAAAAAGAATAATAAACTACATATATTCATTATTATTTATAATGTAAGATTTACACAACCTGAGCTTGGAATACTTCACAAGACAAACTTCATCTGGAAACACTACCTACACATCAAGCATTCAAACACCACATAAAAAAATGTTTTGGTAATAATTTTAAACGGCCAGTCTCTCCCCTTTGCCTCTCTGGTCGTATGTTTTCTGCTGAACTGTATGTGAATGTTGTATGTTGTATATTATTATTTTTTAATTATGTGACTGTGTTATTCTGTACTGCTGCTTTGGTCATGCCTCTCTTGTTAAATAAGAAATAAGAAATTTATAATAAATAAATAAATAGAATTATTAGTAGTAGTAGCAGTATTTGTAGTGGTATTTGTTATTTCTGACGGACATTCAAAAAACAAATAACTGGAAAGCACGTTTTCTTCTATTTGTTTTGTTTTAGTAAACAGTGACTCATCTCTGGCAGAAGATATTTGCTGAAACCAACATTTTTAAAAAGACTTTTATTTCGACATGTTGTGTATTACAGCAACATATAAAAAAGATATTCTATTCCGTGAGCTTATTTGAGGAACTACACTGATTGTCCACTTTTTTGTAGAGAGCAAATGAAACCATGTCAGGAGCTGGCCACTGACCAAAGGTTTCGTCTTGCCTAATTCAGACTTGTTGTCATTTGCACTTTGTGGGAGCTGGCTCGTAGAGCCACAAGGAAATTTGTTTCAATCCTACAAGATCCCTGTGACACAGAGGTATGTTGAATTTCATCTATTTAAATATGAAAATACACATGGAATGAATCTCTCTGTTAATAAATGGCAGCGATACAAAAACAAACGTGTATAATACAGGCATTTCTGTTCTCTTGATTTCCTGTTAATTCATAAAAGCTTTCTTCATGTTTTGACAGTAAAAAATGGAAAAAGAATTGGGCCTGATTCTGTTTCTGGTGCTGCTTCCCTGTCACAAGGGCAACACAGAGTCGCAAACCTCTTGTCCATACAAATGCCATTGTTTCACTCCAGTCCAAGTACTGTGTGCTGATGAACGAATGACATCTTTACCCAGGAACATGTCCAGTCAGGTCAAGGACTTCATTATAATGACATCATCCCTGATGTACCTGTTCCCCCATACTTTAGAGGAGAGCCCCCAACTTACCAAGCTTATCTTCCTAAATAATGCACTGCGAAGTATCAACTCTAAGGCTTTCGAGCATCTGGCTGAGCTGCGGGAGCTGGAAATCAGTGGGAACCCCTGGCTGGAGCATTTAATTCTGGGGACTTTTTCAAAGCAGGAAAACTTGACTAAATTGCTGTTGAACTTCAACAGGCTCAAGACTGTGCTTCCTGGCATGTTTGACTCCCTTAAACAGCTAGAAACTCTGCAGATGAAGGGCAACATCATATCAGATCTGCCTACATTTTTATTCCTGAACCTCCACAGTCTGTGTGTCCTGGATTTGTCCCAAAATAAGCTTGAAGGAGTTAAAAAGGAGATGTTTTCTGGTCTGGCAAGACTGGAGGTCCTGAAACTGAGCTATAACCTCATCAGCAATCTTACATCTGACACGTTCCACAATATTTCTGAGCTGACAGAGCTTCACTTGGAGGGGAATAAGATATCAGAGCTTCCTGACAATATCTTCTTTGGGTTAACCAAACTAAAGGTGCTGAACCTCCGTGGAAACCTTCTTACAACATTCAGTGATAAAGTGTTCGGATTCAAGTCCTCAAATTTGAAGGAGCTGAACCTGAAAGACAACAGGCTAACTGAGCTGACCTCTCTAAGCAGTTTCACGTCTCTTACTGACCTTATCTTGTCCTCTAACCAGCTCTCCAGCCTTCCTGAAGACATTTTTAGAAATGTTACAGCACTAGAGAATCTGGACCTGTCTGAAAACCAGCTCACTTTGCTGCCCGAAAGGATCTTTAATGATCTATTTAGCATCAAGGCAATCCACCTTCAGAAGAACAACCTGAGAATGGTGGATGGCAAACTTTTTGAGGACCAGGATTTCATTCAGCAGCTCTACCTGTCTGACAACCAGCTGGAAACTCTCCCACCGGGCCTTTTAGACCCTTTTATCATCCAGCCCACAGTAAGACTGCATGGAAACCCCTGGAAATGTGACTGCCATATGTGGTATCTGCATGACTGGGTGCTGAGAAACAGCCAAGACATGGAGATGCTTGACAGGATGCTCTGCAAGAGCCCCAGCTTTCTGAGAGGACGGCCAGTCATCTCCATCGACAGGGACCAACTGGTGTGTCGTTTGTCTAAAGATAAGATGCCTGATCTCAGCAGCTGTAGCCTGCAAGCTTCCACAGACACTGTGACCATCAATTGTAATGTGGACCAGTGTTCTCCACTGACAGTGAAGGTACAGTTTCAGGGTGATGACGGCAGTATTAAGGAGCACATTTTGAAAAATGAGCTTGAACATTCTCAATGTAGCAATGAGACAACAACCGAGACTCCCATTGAGTAGTACTCCCTGTTAAATAGACTTTGTTCTTTGTGCAAACACATCCTCATGCATTTGGTCTTTCTTCACACAAGGAGTCACATCATATGTTCTGACTGTCACAGTCAATACTGTAAACAAACCTCTAACTCAGCAGCTGATAACCAGTTTACAGGCATCCTGCTGAATGATAAGAGAGGTGGATGAACCCTTTTTTGTGAAGTTCAAAGTTCAACCCACTACTTTTTAAGATCCCATCACCACTAAAAGGAAATATGAGTAACATGTTAATCATCTGCTAATATGTGTTTAAACTCCAGCAGATGCATATGGTGCCCTTGTTTAAGTACACAGGCAGTTCTTGATTGTCTTCAGATGTCTTGATAACCACTAGGCTGAAGTCACAGGTTGAAAATCTTTCAAAATGAACATCATCAGGACAACAAGTGCAGACTACTTTGGAGTGTTTGAATATGCCTCATTTATTTTACAGTTTTCAAGATGTTTTGGAACAGCTGCCCATGTAAAATGTCAATAAAATGTAATTTATGCTACTTCAAATTATTAGTTTGAATCATAGGTTTGAATTCAAACATTTGCAACACGTTGAAAAGCCGGGAACAAGTAGTTTGTCCTTAACACGGCAGTGAAATAAGTATTCAGTGTTCAGATCCTTCACTTAAAGGTTCAGTGTGTAAGTTTTAGAGGCATCTAGTGGCGAGCGTTGCGAAGTGCAAGGGGCTCTCTCACCGCTCAGCTCTCCATTTACAAGTGCAGAGAAGAAGCTGTGATGGCCGACACGCTCTGTCTGCCCTTGTATTAAATAATACATGTGGTCCTCCGTTTGTCTTGTCCTTCTCCTCTTACTTCTAACAAACCAGACAATTAGTACTACTTCTTCTTCTTCATACGTATTCAATGTAGTAAACAGGCTCTGTAGAGCTTTGAGCATCTGTAGAAATATGGCGGCGCAACATGGCGACTTCTATGGAGGGGTGTGGTGTATGTAGATAGAAATGGCCCATTCTCGGGTGATAAAAACATAACAGTTCATTATATAAGGTCTTTACACACCACTGAAAACATTAAATTGTATTTCTGTCAATAGATCCTCCTAAATATTACACACAGGACCTTTTATTAAAAGTGTCCATACCACAATGCAAAAATGTTATTTGAGTAAAAGTTCAGAAGTACTATCAGTAGTCTACATAAGTATGCTAGTATATACAATAGCTCTTGTCTTAGTATATATGATGTTACTGGATTATTATTATTATTCATCCATAAATGTGTACAGTATCCATAATTTTAATGTGTGTTGTCACATTTTTATATACTGTTGGGTAGTTTAACCTATAGTTTATCATTGCCTTTGTATGTAAAATCATAATGTGCAAACTAATATTATATAATAATTCATATAATTGTCATACACATGCAGAGCAGTAAAATGTGCAATATCTCTGTAAATGCAGTGGTTTTGGTATAAAATTGAAATACCCAATTAAAGTATCTCTATAGTATCTAATTACCTCAAAATTGTACTTTTTGTGAAGTTTTTTAGTAAGTATCCTTACATTTCCCCACAAGCTTTGCACACATATATTGGTAATTTAAACAGGATTGTAGTGAACCATCCTGTCACCTAGGGATTTCACAAGTCCTCTTCTGATCACTCCACTGCTCCTGAACACTGGGAAGGATGATAAAGAGTGAGGGAGGAGGGAAGCCTCGACACAACAAGGCACACAGATGGCCACACCTTGAATACAGCACTTTAACCCAGGGTTAATAAGGGTCAGAGGCCAGGGGGTCGATTGGGTCCTCTGTCCGAGTTGAATGACATCACAATTCACATGACAAAAAGTTGTGGCTGTCTTACTTCCAAAGTTTGGAGGGATGGTCTTCAGTTTAGGTAATCCTCACTTGACCAAAACTATAGGATAAACAGGACATTTAATGTAGAGGGTTGTTAGCTAATGAGCAGCAAGATATATTGAAGTCGTTAAATTCATGCCTTTATAAGGTGAGCATGCTGGGGCCTAAAATATTAATTTAAAATAATAAAATAAACAGCTAAAAGAAGAGACAAATGGGATATGTCACATCCAAAAAAACTTTTAACTATATCAAGCTACTAATTATATTGTGAGGGAATTCTGTAGTTTTGCTTGAGAGAGACCGAAATGCAAACCTACATTACACATTTCTGTATTTATCTATAACCACTTCAAATACCTTTCAAAGTTGTACATAAAGCTGCTCTAATTAGAATTTTGAAATCATTAACACTTGAACATATAACTAGTATATTTCACATACTGTATAGTTATCAAATATCAAAGATGTTGCTTACAGTGACAAACCCACAAAGAGTTATCTCCCTATTCTACAGTGTCTCTCGGCTCTATTGAGCACTTTAGCTTATTTTCACTCTCAGTGCTCTCATTAACTTTGTTTCCTGCCACAAGAGGCAGCTGTTTTCCGTAAAACTCACTACCTGCACTAACTGTCCAGAACCAAGCGGCAGACAGACAAGGTTAGCAACTAGCTAGTATAGTGCAGCATTTAGCAGCTAATCAGCCAGTTATTTTCTGAAGAGTTTGTGGTGACCAAAACAAAGCTAAAAGGAAAGAAAGTGACTACTGGACAATTATCAGTTCAAAGGAAATTTGGCTCCAAATGTATGCTATTTTTGCTCCAAGGCTGTCAATGTTGTGTTTACAACTTGTTATGTTTTCTCACGTGGTCAAAAATCAACTAAAGGGTTTAATGTAGACCAAAGAAAACCCTTTCTGGAATTTATTATGCATTCAGGATACTCTGTATCTTTAAGTTAGGCTACATAATATTCAATATTCAAAACCTAAGTGCTGCACAGTTACATCAAATAAAAATACATGAGATGTTTCATGGATCCTTTTATACTCATTTAGACACAACTGTGCTCATTTTAATCAAAGGTTCTGTGGATTTTAGCAAAACATAGTTACAAAGGCTAATGGAGTTATCTTTAATAGCAAATCACCCGTCAGTCTCTCATTGCAAACTAACAGCAAATGGGTCTGAGCGCTGAGGCGCAATGAAAAGCAGCTCTTAACCCCCTTAGAGTCAGATCCCACCTCTCTGCCCTGCTTAGTGGGCAGCTTGCATCAGACACCACACTCCACACAGCAAATCTTCAGACAGGAGAAGAGAGAAACAGAGGGGTGCAGACATTATCTGGTGAGACACAACATGTCCAAAACAACACAAAGCACTGGGGGGTTTCCCACAGAGTTTAGACGGCCAGTGAGGAGGGAGGTGGCGAGGGCAGGGCAGAGTCCTCGGGACAAAGAGCAGAGGTCATCTGAGACTCATGGGGCAAGAATTCAAGAGTGATTTTGATCTGAAAATGTAAACTCAGATCAGTCTGCTGTGCATGTGTGCATCACAAATTTTAGCATTAATAACAGCATACTGTATCAATAACAAGGGACATACAGTATGTCTGAGTCTTGAGGAAAAAAGAAAGTATTAAGAAAGTATCTCTACTTTACATATCATGCTCAATGGGTTTTTTTTCCCAGCTTCATTGAAATTAGCTCAGTCGTGAAATGATAACCAACACCACTTGCTAATATATGGGAAGGTGTCTATTAGATCTCCTCTCCCAGGCTGTGAGAGGGTGATACACATCATCCATGACACAATGACCTAAAGATCTCAAGAACACAAATAGGCCATTTTGCACTCAAAATGTGAGCCTTGCTAACAAACAAAGGTCAATATTTACCCCTCAGTGCACCGAGACCCCCGGCTGGAGACTAAATTGGTGTTGCTGACCAAATTAAGAACAGCTGACCTGATGTGGGTGTTAAGTGGATGCTGAGATGTCACAAGAATGGTAATCTTTTAGCATACTAGTACACGGGCTTTTGTCTTGTCCGTTCCTATTGGAGAATAACAAGAGGCTATAAGCTCCTTATCATGACATTACAATTATCGAAGGATGAATCTGGAACTATGGCCCTGCTCTTGTACTGCTAGCCTTGTTTTGTTTCCAGTTCCTGATAGAGAGAAGTTTTATTATGCATGCATGCAGCCCTTCATTTTATAATAAAGAGTCACTGCAAAACCTAGCAGTTTGTCTCTGCAAACAATTGAAATACCTCCCACACTCCAACTACCAGCAGCAGAAGCAATTTTTGAAGAGGCCATTGTTTCACAATGGAAAGAGACACTCAAATGTGCACTACAGAAATTATGGTTCAGAAAAGCAAGGCTTAGCAGCATTATTCACCTAACATTTTAAGAATACCGTGAGTAAGCGTGCCATGTCCTGGTTCCAGGTTTTAAGAGCTCCCTGAAGAATAAAAGATCAAGCTGGAGACAAAGCAAGTTGTTCAAGAGTTGAAAAAACACAAGCCAAGGGGATTTATAATAAAATAATTTGGAAACCTAAAAGTCGTCTCAAAGTCTTTGATTAGTTCTGATCAATAAAGTATTGATACATTATTTACTACACATTAAACCATTGCTTACAACTTATAAACCCCCTATAAAGTATGCACTATCAGAAACAGGTACCAAAACAACACAAAGCTGTAAAAAGAAGTGCTTTCTTAGAACTCTAAGGATGGTTCAAGTTTATTTCAAATGGAGAAAATGGTAGTTCAGGTAAAACTCTAAAGTGGCTGTTACATTCACTGGCATCATCTGCCTTAATTATGTTTCCAGATTACTGGCTCATTCATCAACTTTTTGGCTCTTAGCTGACTAGTGATGTCCAATGTCCTCAATAGGACTTAATGTTTGCGGCTGCAACTCCATCCACCACCATAACCAAATAGGTTCATGTAAGTCAGAAAAAACTATAACCACAAATGTCTGTGGTAGAAGCCGCACACTCAGCGTGCAAAAATACAATCTGACATAACGCAAGACAAGCGTTGCTGTTGTCAGTGGTAATAAAATGTTTTATATTATCTTATTATTATATTTTAGCTGGTTGAGTGTGCGGTCTCTGGTTTAAACTGTTTACAACCTGTCCGATCTTCTGACAGGTTATAAACTATAGTAAAAAGCTATAAAACAGCTATACAAACAATGGACACATTTCAAAAATAAAACCCAAGTTGTAATAAAACAGAATTATCCATTCGGCTTCCTCTTTATTCTTACAAACTGGGTTGATGGCCTCGACGTGGTTTGTTAGTTCGTCTTGCCAGGCCGAAAACTTTAAGGGGGGTAACTGGAGTATCTGTATTATCGAAAGTCTCACTTTGAAGGGACACCTGCAGTGAAAGTGTATCTTTATGGTCATCTTTATAAGCCTTCATGGGCAGAGAAAACCAGACCTCCGCTCCCCCTCCACACAACTCCTTTGAAGATGCGACGACTTGTGATGTAGCACCAGAGTTACTTGGATTTAATGGTCACACCATCATCACTCTGTGTGGGTCCAAAGTAATAAATTTCCCACTTCCACTGTTATCGTGTCATGCTGATGTTAAATTTAGCCCCGGAAGCTACACTTCCACCAGTATTTTGGTGAGTTTTCCAAAAACAACCAGCTAAATCAAAAGGCATGAATTGGAGTGAAGGGACAAACAGCATTGTTCATTCACCATTGATATCGAGTGCATAATCTATTCATTAGCATTGATGTGAACCACTGCTGACTACTTCGACCCCCGTCAAGCACCATAACAACCCTAAGAACAATAATACGCCAATTCACCCAAAGGCGGAGGCAGTGAAGGTTTCCGGTGAGTGTCAGAGGGAGACAAGCGGGGAACCCTGTCACTGTGTTTGTGAGGGGAGGCCATCAATCATGGAGCATGGCGAAGGGGCTGGCCCTTTGCTGCTCCATGTTTGCTATTCTCTGCTTTACAAGGTTTGGGAAAATACTGCATTAAAGTGGGGGTTTTGATTAGGGAGGGGCTTGGAGAAGGGATGAGGAACAACAAAATATGCAAGGAGGGGACCAACATTTACAAACACGTAAAGAGCACAAATTCCCTCAAGAATGGCTGACATGTGTTAAAGCTCCTCTGTCAAACCGCTCCAGGTTTTTCATCACAAAGGTAGGAGCACCCTGTCAGCACTTTACAGCCTCTCTTATCTGATGTGAACTGCCTGGCCTAAGGAGTTCTCAAAAAGCCTTTAAGATCAGGACCTTTGGGAGCTGGCAACAATAAGCTTTCTTTAGCACGGTGAAAGTGACAGCATGCCCCCCCCCCTTTCTCCCCTCTCCCAGCCATTAAAACTCTTCCTGGATAAACAAGTGGAAGGCCCTTTATGAAGATGGAGAGGGTCACAAAGAGAGGAGCCTTTGAGCCACTGAGGGGCCCGTCTTTGTTTTTGTGTTTCGGAGGGTCTTCTCAAAGGATGTTCTGATGGAAGAGGGAGCTCTGTCTTTGTCTTTCAGTCCTCCTTACTGCCAGTCGTCTCTCAGCTGTGCCAAAACAGAGATGTAAACTTAATTGACTGTATCATTTGCACAAAGTGAGGAGTTTTAATAACTTTTAAAGTGACAGAGACATGATTTGATACACATTTACACTGATGTCTATGTTGGAATGCTGACACTATTTATAGGATTTTCTCCTGAATAGGTTGCCACATACAAACAGTATATAGGCCTACACTTAAGTGCAGAATATTTTGCACAACACATATTGAGAAACAAATTAGTTACTGCTGCATTTATTTCTGTTATGACGTAATCCCTTAAATTCCATGAACATCAAATCAGGAACAACCAAATGGTCATGGATAATGTGAGTGTGTTTGCCTCTGGAGGTGCCACTGTTTGATGCTGTCAAAGGGAGGCCCTGTCTTCTGGTGATGGGCTGCCAGGTCTGTTGATGGGTTGCCAGATTCAGGGCAACATGCTGTTGGAGCTGTGTTGTCTTTGGAGTGTGAATGAGGGGCACCTGTGACCTCTGCTCACACTCTGCTTGTGTCCTACTGTGTGAGCACCACGCTTAGGACACGCTGGGACTGTCAGCTCTTCAACTGTCCACTAAATGGACAAGGATTGGACTGGCTCTGTGGGGCTGCTGCTGATAAGCTATTGTGCAAACTCACGCTTATATCATCAAACCATTTAAAATCAGATTTATAGTCTGCTTTGTCAAAAGACTGAATTGTTAAATGAAAATCCGTTCTCTCTCTTTTAGTGGCAGATAATGCAGAGAAGACACCTCAAAAAGTAACAACATGTTCTTAATCCTTGAGTAATACAAGTATCTTATTTAGTCTGGTCTTTCTTTAGCCCTGTCCTTAGGTTCCCGATCATGCCGAATCTATTTCAGCATGACTTCCCAATTGGCAGGAGCACAGGCATGTGTCAGCAGACCCTGCCCCACCCGGTTGCCTGACAGCACGCCTCTTGGGCTCAACACGGCCTCTCAGGTTCCTTACCTCATTAGAGAGGTATTTATTTCCAGCCAGGAAGCAGGTTCCCTGTCACTGCAAAAGGGATGATCAGGTGTGGACAAGGCAGGAGAGGAGCTATATTTAAACGGCGGCTGTACAAGGGACATTAGTTGAAAGATGGACCTCAGCATGACAACCTGAGGCATTTTTGGGGGAAGAGAAATGACAAAGACGCCATTGCAGCAAATATTGTAGAAAAGATCAAAGAAACATTTTATTAATCTCAAAAAATACAGTGCTTTTTCAAGAGCTTTTCTTTGACCTCCTGATGCAATTGAATTGTGCCATATCAAAAACAGACAAAATCACATAATATCTCGTAATGTCCATATAAAAACATGTGTGTAAACATCCCTCTCAAGTAGGATCTGAAAAGATTTACAAAATGTACAAAAATATGTTTCATTGTGTGACAGTCCTTAAGCTGATTTCCTACCACGGTCTCCACACAGAGTCTGAGGTGACCAGAGGTGCAGCAGGTGACATGTGATGGCCGTTTTGTGCACCCAGAGGCACAAGAGCTGCACTGGGAACAAGAAAAGCAAACTGTCCATCCGGTGTGGGCATAATCTGGAAGCCACCGTACAGCTTCATCGCTTCTGAGGAGATGGGCATCGCCGAGCCACTTTTGAAAGGCATCTGTGGAGCTGAAGCAGCTGGGATCTGTGTACCGGTCTGTCCAAGTCCCAGTGCACCTGGGTGAGGTGTATAGAAGTTCACAGAGTTGATTTGGGTCACGCAGGCCGCCAGGTGGGTGAGGAGGCGAGTCCTCACCTCTGTGTTCACCCCTTCACACGTGGACAGGAAACGAGTGACCTCTCCTACACACTCACTGAACCCGGCTCTGTATTTACCCAGAATGGATGGGTCTGTGTTCACAGCAGCTGGAGAGGAAATTACATAAATTAACCCATAGCCTATAGATAGATAGATAGATAGATAGATAGATAGATAGATAGATAGATAGATAGATAGATAGATAGATAGATAGATAATACCTACTGATAAGAGAATAAAAAGAAAATAAGAGTTTATGATAATCCAAGAATTACTGCATGCCCAGAAATTGTATTTACATACCAGTCATCTGAAGTCGCTGCAGGTTCCTGAGGTGCTTCACAGTCATCTCAAGGATGTCTGCCTTCTCCAGTTTGGAGTGTCTGGAGCTCTAAACGGACAAAAGTGACGATTTAAGTACTTAGGCTAATTTGCAAATTTGGTTCCAAAATTCAATCCATCTTGGAAGAAAAATGCAGAGTTCATCTCCTTACATCTTTCTTGAGTGCGTCCATGATGAGGGTCTTCAGCTGGCCCAGACTCTCATTGATGCGCGCGCGTCTACGCTTTTCCATGATTGGTTTGGAGGACTTAAAATATGATGATAATAAAATAAATGTTGAAATGACAGATTTTAAGATAGCCTACAATAGCAAATGGCAAGCAGAAAAATATTAAACAAACAATTCAAGTAGCCTACCTTTCTGTTCTCTGACAGAGTCCGGTGTTTGTCGGGTGCGGAATCTCCACTCGGTGTGGCAGCCACAGTGGATGGAGAAGTTCTCTCTAAAGTACCGGCTGGCATCTTTAGGTTCACAAATACAAACAGTGCAACAGTCCAAAAAAACACGTTACAATAACAGAACGATAAATAGCAATCAATAGTTAGTCCGGTGCAGCGAGTCCCGCCTTCTCCCCGCGGCGCAGTTTACTGATGACAAATGCCTGAAGTGACTTGTGTCTCTTCGCCAAGCTGACATCCACTCCGCTCCTGTTTCCAGCGCCTCGGGTTTTATTTATAGAGCCTGAGCCTGCACGCGAGCGGCTCGTGTGCGAGTTCCCCGGGTTTCATCCGTCCGTCCAATGGGCGCGCGGGACACGGTGCCGGGGAGGCGGCGGGCTCGTGCGAAAGGGGGCTCCCATTGGCTACCTGTCAGGATGCTGAAACAAAGATTCACACTGATAAGGAAGGTTTGCAGTTAAAGTGCGAGGAAAATTGGCTCAGCTGCAGCGAAGCAGGTGTGTTAATTCTCAATGACAACCTGCGTGTAAAGTGTAGCCTGGATTCATATAGCCTAATCTGCCAGTAACACCAGTTTAGCTTGAAAGGGAAGTTTAAAAAACGCAGCTGTAACAACAAATTCTAAAATCGTCTAATTAGAGTCAAATCAATTAGATATAAGATCTTAGGCTACGTTGACTTGCTCCACTCCCTTTCTGTTGATTAAACTAATATCAACCAGAAGTGGCAGAACTGTAACCTCTACCGGAGGAGACTGTGTTGGCTACCTTAAGTTTTCCAGATCTCTGTAGTCTTAACTGACAAATGTCTACAGTTTGTCCAAATGTTGTACAGGCTGCAGTAAGGGAATGCCAATGTCATAGAACTGAGTCTTACCCTTAGTCTGACACTATGCAACACTTTACTGCACTGAAAACACTTTTATACATTAAATTGCACCTACTGGCATAGAATAAATAGCACTTTAAACAGCATATCTTAATAACTTGTACTTTTTATTTATGGTGTATTGTGATATTATTTCTGTTGTTTGTTTTATTTTTCTTAGATTGACCTCTATAATGTAATAACCAGCCAGGGAATACAGATGAAAATTAGCTTTCTGGCTAAATCTGGCCTATTGAATCCCTTTTAACCTAAATAAATAAATAACATATCTCTCCAAATGCTGATAGTCTTGGATATAAATTATTTTAATCGATTCTGTCAGATGCAAATATAAATTTGTGGTTTTAGCTTAATATATACAAAATGTTGTTATATTGTTTCAGATTGAATTGTTTTGATATTAGTCAAACTAATTAAAGACTTCACTTTGGACTGCTGTAGCATGTGATGGGCTTTTGTCCATTATTTTGTTTATTTTGTGAATTATTATTTCACTGAAACTGAAATAACATTACATAGAAATAGTGGGGGGTATCTCAAATACAACTCATCACAAAAACATATTCTTTTTGTATTTTTTGCAACTAATAAAATATGTAAATCTAACATGTTTATAATTATCAGGCGTGCAGCATACACAGAAGTTGTTCCACATGTATTTTATGTAGTGGCCCACAGTGGCTTTACTCAGGATTTTAGACCACCAACGCTGATAAGGTTCTAGCCACGTGTCCAAAAAGTAAACTCTGATGGATGTGGGGTTTAACATGCAGCCTCAAAGATCAGATCAACTGTCTCTGCAACAGGGCCATTTTAAATGTTTCCCATTAAGTTTTAACTCAGTATTTTAAAAGCTGTCTAGAGAAATAATTTCCATCCAGTTGTATAGATTCTTTATCTGTGTGTTTCTCTCTTTGCACACACACACACACTTTTTCTGGGGTCAATGAATGCTTCAGAGTTTGAGGTGAAGACACAATCCTCTGACACACTCCAGGCCTGATGTCCAGTGAAGAAGAAAATCTCTGACGCACTCAGCAGTCCTCTCAGTGCCATGAACTCTAATGTCTCCCGTCTGTCATCACGGACCGGGACCAGGAAACAAAGCTAAAGAGTTATTTCAAACCGTCCATAGAATTGTAATAATAAAAATATATTCACAGAGTTGTTATCTTCAGAATATGTTAGGTGACATTTGTTTTTGTGATAAATCAGTTGCTGAATTACCGTTTACAAGTTAAGCTGTTTTTCATTCATCACTGAACAACTAAATTGATTGATTGACTTTTATAAAAGAATCTCATATTTTTATAACAATAATGTCACTGCTTTAACTAAAATGTTTAGGATAGATCATTGATTATGAGACAAAACAAATCTAAATTGCACATTCTCTGCGATAGAGTTCAACATTAGGAATTGAATTATAATGTTTGTGCACCTTATATGAAACTATACTATACTTTTTTGTCTTAAGGTAACCGTTTTTAACTCTGATTTTATACTTGTCATCAGTGATTGTGCAAAAACATCCTCTAGATTTGTCAAACAGACATTTATAGGCTGCTCTTTATTTTATGCATGTTTTGCTGTATTGTCTTAGTATTGTTCCTCATATATACCAAACGTTTCATTTTGTACATTAACTTATCTTGTCTTACAGAAGCAGACATATGTGAGTCAGCAGTGCCAAGGACATCATACGATGGTTTCCTACAATAAGATGGAAATTTATCACAGAGGGCCCAATATTTAGACTTTTGTCATTCTTCTTATTTTGCCACTTGCGATGCTAAATTCCCAACTACAACCTTTTTTTAGTTGTTGATAATTGTATGTATAAAAAAAGTGTTTTATGCTTGTTACATGTCAAAATTTATTTTTTCATCAGAACAAAAAATAGAAAATGTTTTTTCAAGTATAATTAATTTGTTGAGATGGAAGGAACAAAAACTTAACTTTACTTTAAGATTGTGGAATATTTCAAAACAAACACACAAGATGCATTTTTTGTCTCTGATAACGTTTTTAATTCTGTTTTGAAGCTTGATTTGCTGTGTAAATTATCAAATGCACAATAAAGTAATTCTGATTGATGATCATTATTGAATGTAGAAGTGTGACAATAAAATGTAAAACCTTCCTCCAGCATCTTTATCTATGTATTACAAATTAGACCCTTCCCACTAATGTTCATATTTAATATTAATGTCTTTTACCCTTTCAAAGCCCACCTTCGGGATAAATGCTGCTTATTGCACAGTATATTTATTGACCGACATATCTGTCTGGTCCAGGTTTATCATCAGACGCCTCTATCCTCCCTGATGGACTTCAAACGGTCTCTGTAAAGCTCCTAAATCCTCAGAGGTGAAATGACCCCAAAAGCCAGGTCACTTTTTGCATCAACAGTTTCCTCTCATGTGTGAGCAAGACAACTTCAAGCACCACTGGCCTCTTGACCTGAGTCAATATTAAATTAAGTCAAAATAAATCAATTCAAACCTCCAGAATCGGTTTGTGAGTAATTACAACATTAGTTGAAGACAAATTAGTAACCATGAGTGTAGTAACAGGACAAAATAGCTTATTACATTTTCCCAAGTCAATATTTGGGCAGGATAAGAGGAGATAGGAGGAGGTGACATGTCATGGGAAAGTGCTGCTGTGTTTTCTGTGGCCATATGGAAATATTTTTCATACAGAAATGTTTACGTTGGGTGTTTTTTCTATGCTTAATTAGGAAATGCAGCTCACATTCTCTGAAAAAAAAACCTGTTGTGTTTCGAGCTAATAAACTTCACACACATACCACATCAGACTGTTCAACCCCTGCCCTGGGATCACATGAAGTACTTAGTTAATTTTGTAACTGGATGTTTTAACAAGATGCTCCTTTAAAATAGAGGTTCTGCTCACAGCAGATGAGTGGGTTTCTGGAGAGGAGGCCATGCGACAGTAAATAACATTCTATCTGTTTTCAGCGAACCTGCTGCTCAGCCACCAACAACTCTTTATTGTGCGGATGGTGATGTAGACATGAGGTTCACACAGCCCTGATCTGTATCAGTGTGGGAACCCTGTGATGGGAGGATTCAGAGAGTGATGGAAGGTCCAGCATGTGACTGATAAGGAAACAGGGGCAGATTGGTTTGGTTTGCTGACCACTTTCTGATATATTTACAGAAAATACAATATGTCAGACTTTGTCAGAGACAGAATGATAAAAGCCTGGACTTATTTCCATCCTGGTGTTTAGATAAATTAGAAGCAAGAATAGAAAACTAAATCAAAGTAACAAACAATTGAAATCTTTTCAGAACGCAGACAAGGTGAGAAAAAATGAACAATACAATTAAGCATCTCCACAGTCTATAAAGGTATACCATGTAGTGGTAACTGTTAAACCTTTGCCTTAAAGTCAGGAGGATTTCCTAATGATTAAAGGAAGTAGCTTATTGTATTCACTGACCAGCAAACACAAACTTACCTTTCTTAGACTGAAATCTATCAAGATTTAGCTTTGCTAAATTGACTTCCTTCTTAAAATACTTTTAAAAGTAGCAGGGAGCACTTCCATGTAAAATCCTAAAACAAAAACAAAGGTATTTAGTGTTTGTTTAGTAGTTGTTTTATGCCACTTTATGAGCCAAGTTTGTGTATGTATGTTTGTTTTTGTATCTCTATCAAGCACATGCATATAAGAACCATTATACATTGGAATTAAAATCTTACTTGATTATATGAAGGTTAAATTGACAAAAAATGCAGATGAAAGTGGATACAACTTAATAAACCTCTTTGCAGCAGTTAGAGTTTCTACACACAATGGCCAATTGCTACATTCGTCTCTCCATCTTCACCTGGTCTGAAAGCTGTGGCCCCTTCTTTCTCCTACACCCAGCCACCACCACCACCATGTGGGCAGTGAAATGACCATCCTCATCATCAAATACTGCCAAGGTCCCCTTTCAACTGCTGGTGTGAAAACATCTCAGGCCAGGAGGACACAGACAGAGAGGATCATTTTAACATCTCATCCAGCGCTCCACTCGCTCTCCGCCCCTCCTTCTCCCTTTGAATTCCCCCTTAAAGAGGGAAGGGGGGCCCTCCCATAGCAACTACCAGCCCCCGGCTCTGCCCGCCTTTTGTCCCCCTCCCCAACAGCAGTTTCTGCTCCAGAAGCCTTAGACAAGGCCTCCATTAATTGCGGGCCTGTGTGGAATACACGTGGGACAATGGGCCCAACAGAGTGTCCAGCCCCCAGACAAGGCTGGAAACAAGTGGTACAGGAATCCGGCAGAATAGACTCGTCCTGGCTGATGTCACTGAATACATTTACCTACCTCAGAGCGCATTCACTCTGCGCTTTGTTTTATTTGGACAAAAAAAGAAGGGGTAGGGGGAGGCAGCAGTATCAATGGAGAAGAGGAGCTGGAGGGGAGGGGGGGCTCGAGGATGGGAAATAACTGGTTGTTATGGTGACGTGCTGAATTAAAAATATGGTCGAATTTAGCGGAGGCAGAGATGTAAAAAGGGTAGAGGGCATTAGATTAAACCCTGCGTGAGATAAGAGAAGGCTGAAAACAGAGGTTTAGTTTTTTTAGCGTATTCAGCCCTGTTTATACGGCAATAAAGAGCGGATAAAGGAGCGGGAGATTAGCAGACTCATCTAGGCTCATGTTTGTCAACAACAACCTGAGTAGTTTCAAGTCAGCTTATTCCAAGTCAGTACACCAGCAGAGAGGATGCTTAGCTATGGCAAGTGAAGCTGCGGAGGAGAAGGGGGACCATAGCAACTGGTATTTCAGCATAACAACCTGCCATCTGTCACCTAACGTGGTGGGTTCTTTCTTTAAAAAAAAGCCAGCATTTAGATCTTCAACTTGGAGGCAAAGGCAATGAGACTGAAGTCTTATTGAACTCTGGGTCTCCCCCTTTGAAAAGGGAACCCAGTCATCGCCTTATCCCTCATCAAATTGAAAAACGCTTTTAGAGATTCTAAGAGAGGCCTCACATTTAATTTTTAAAACCCAGACATGAAAGTGTTCCCAAACCACATTCAGCAGTGGAAACTCTTTAAAGGACTAGTTAGCATGTAGATTATATGCATTTCAGAGCATTGTCAAAGTATCTAAGTGTATTTACATGTTAATATGTTCAGGGATACTATCGTCTTGAAAAGGTGTTGGGGGGAGGTTGGTTAACCGTGTATTTTCTCTCTATGGACCATGGGAATGTGATTTCTTTGTGCCATCAAGGTTCAAACACATTCCTGTAAGGCCATGGATATTATGAGCATTGATTCCCTGCAGCAAAATAACCTATGAACCTGTTGATCCAGGATACAAAACGGGGCTCTTGTCCGTAGATATACTGTAAAGTTAACAGCGGTTAAAGTGGATCTTTTTCTTTCTGATGGGTAAAATATCGTAGAATTGGTTGTTTTATATCAGCACCAAGCAAAAAGCTTCACTAAAGAGCCCCGCTGATGCACTAGCATGTGGTACTTATCCTTATCCAAGCTTAGTCCATATCCATGAGTGTGTTTGCATTGGGATTTATGAATGTGAAGATGGCCCATTCTTGCCACTCAAGATGACTCACAAGACCAGCGTTTTGGCCACTTACGCTGTGAAAGCCGTCTCGGGGATGCCCTTTCAGCACTCGAGGACCTCTGGCTGAGTCCCCTTCACACGGGAGATCAGCCTCACTTGGGAAAAAGTCCCTGCTCTTTGCAGGGGGAGCTGTCCTGAGGGATGTTGCGGTCCTTGTCCCAGGGCCTCCTTCTTCACCTGCCGGCTTAGTGCTCATCACTTATGCACATAATCCCTGGTTAGTGCATGTGATCCACCAGCATGGGCCCATGCCCCTGGCCCCCGAGCCTCCCCTGCTCACATGCTTGCTGGGTGGCTCCTGGGTGGCCATGGCAACTCTCATCTTCTCATGACAGTTAGGCTTCAGTCATGGCTCTAAGTCCCTCTTCAGTCTCTGTGCGTCTTTTTCTGTCCGCTGCTTTCTGTCTCTTAAAGCCCTCCTCTGTTTGTGTGTTGTTCTATCTATGGCTCTCTGTGTCTCTTTTCTCTCAGTGTGGCTGTTCCCATACTTTGGCCCAGCAGAGGCTGAGAAACAGGCTATAACTCAGCACCAGTGTGGCACCTTCAGGGGCCACACTGGTGCATTAATGCTAATCTAGTATAAATTTAAAGACGGCGTTTACCATCACTGAAGATTGTGGACCAAATGAAGGCCTGACCTCATTTTATTGTGAGTCTGATCTGTAAGCGGAGATTGTAAGATACACTTGTGCACTTCTTTTCAGTGTGGTCACTCCAGGCCTCTGAGTGCAGATCATCTTACCCCGACGCAAACCCTTCAGCCTCAACCATTAGTTTCTTTAAAGCGCTGAATATCGCACAGGGCCCTCGGGGAGAGCGAGAGAGGCGACCCGGCAATCTTGTGAGGCCCCACACTAACAAGCATCACAGTGATCGGGGCCGGTCCTCCCCCTGTGTGAAAGCCATGTGAGAGGCGGCTCCATCCATGCCCCAGCCACCTCCGCACAAGGCCCTCCATTGACTTCTAACCTGTTGAGGGACCACAGGAGACAAAAAGCTGCAGGGCGGGGCCCGTCCCTCCGACAAGCCTGTGAACAAACGTTAACACGGCTGCAACTGTCCACCCCCTGAATCACTGAATTTATTGACCAACCACAGAGCCCATTCAGGCCTGGAAGGACTGATAAAGGAAGGGGGACAGGGACGCCAAGAAGGACCAGGGAAGGAGTCCATGCTTAGGGGACAGGAGGGAGGAGAAGGGCTTTGTGACCGTCTGGTGGGTCACAGACCTTTTACCAGACGTGGGTGCCTTTGTGTCATCTGTAAAATGAGGCCAACCGTAAGTGAGCATCAGGTTGGCCTTGTGTCCTGACTATTAATCAAGAATGGGGCCTTATGAGTGTCCAACAACCTTCAGAGAAGCAGCAGCGCATTGAGTGCTTGTGGAGAAGAAGTGAAAGCATGTGTGTTGGGTGTTTACAGACATATTGAAAAAGCACCTGAAATGGTAACATTTTGGCGAAGAGAAGTGTGTTACAGTGGCAATTACTCTACAATTTATTCTAAGCCGGCCTGGTCACTCTGTGGGGGCTGTTGTGAATAAAGAAACAGTAAACAAAGACTGTGTGCACAGGCCCAAATCTTAAAAGTACACAGCTCAGACAGAAAAAAACAAAAAAACGTATGGGTAAAAGAGAAAGGAGATGAAGTCCAAAATGTTTGAAATAGCACACATCTGAGCGCAAGCTTGAGAAAATCTTTTTGAGTGAGTAGCTGGCTGTGAGGAAGAAAGGCTGTGTGTTTTAGTTTCTTTATGTCTTTCCACCACTCTCCATCTGTTGCTCTACCGATACAAAAGGAATACAGCAGAGTACACAAAAACCCATATTGCTTTGTGGAGAGGCAACACTATCCGCAAAACTACATCGCAAACACAGACCAAAAACAAAACATCCCGGCTCTGTACACATCAGTGTTTACCAAAAAGATGATCCGTGCAAGTCAGGTAGACACACATGAATTCATGATGCCTCCTCATCCTCATCATGAATATTCCCAAAAAGGCTCTTCCCTGATCTGTGGGAGATTCTTTTCTTTTTGGTACAAGCGAGGACCCCCTTCCCTTATTCACAGTCGCCCCTAAATCCACCCATTCACTGCCTATAGGCCCTGATCTCCACATGAAATGATACCCCTCTTTCTCCTCCACTCTCGCGCCTTTAAGCGCCCATATGCCAGGCAGCGAGGAGGCTGGGAAAGCCCATAATTGATCAGTAAGTCTTTGCTGAAAAAGTGTGACCAGGGTCAGCCCCCCACGAAGCACGCAAGAGTGGCTTAATATACAGATTTATTGGGAAATGTAATGGGAGTTCTGCAGAGCAAACACAGGGATATTTGTTTACAGACATGGACAAGTTTTTCACATTGTAGAAATAAGAAAATAAGTACAAATACTGTATTACAATTTTCAAAAACATATTCCCTTAAAGATTGCTATTTTTAGTAATAAGGTTGGGATTTAGGGGATTAATTCTCATATTTTTTTTAATTAATTTATTCGTTTTTAAGCTTGACCATAAAAATATGTATACAACAGCTGTAAAGTTACTTAAAAATATAAAGCATATAAAAATCAAATGTTAAAATCAACTGATATGAAATTCTCACAGCAGCAGGTGTCTATTTGATTTGAATGTAATCGCTTTAATTAATGAATTCAAACATTATCAGTTGTATAGTACCTTAGTAATGTTAAATGGTTTTATTTTATTTAATAATAAAGGATTTCATCTTTTGAGAAAAGGAGCATAAAGATTTTATAATGCATTCAGGGGACACACAAATGGTTCATTTTGATTCTCTTATTAACTTACACACTCTCTTGCTCTCTCTTTCACACACACACCCCCACACACAGACAGCTCTGGCAATAAAATTTTAAAAAGGGACACAGACATTTCACTTTCTCTCTTCCACGGGAAGAATTTCAACCAAACCAGCTCTAAGACAGAAATGTAGCAGTGGAATGTTTCTGTCTTAAAAAACACAACAGTACCAGCTATGTTACTTATTTTAAAATTGCAAAAAGGCATAAGTCTCTCGTGCGAAACTGGTTCACAACTTTTGGAGCAGCTAATGTTAGTGGAAGACTGTATGTTTTTATTCACAGTGAAGTGGAAAGATTCATTCAGTGCTTTTAGGCCTTAAACATTCAGACCTGACTGAGAAACACAGCAGCTGAATACTGGATCTGTATGATGAATCTGATCTGTCAGACTGAAAAAAATGCACCTCGCTTGGTTAAAATGTTTCAAATATTGAGTCAGACAATAAAACTGTTAAAACAATTACAATGCTCATATGACACTGTTTTTGTTGCTCAGTGTTGCAGTTGCAATTAGTTAGTGAGACATTGATGGGGTGTACTATGAAGCAAGTTTGATATAGCCAGGCTTTCTTTGCCTTAGCTGGCTCGACAAAACCTAAACCCCAGTCAGAGATAATGGGTATCACTACGGTGGTTACCAACTTCTTTGTTAACCCAGGTTTTCTCCATCAGGCTCTGTGCACGTTCCCATAAAAGGGGGCGTTTGACTCTTCTTCCACACAAAAAGGACTGATTGCATGCCGCCTTCTTCAGTTAAGAGGAACAGGTTGTTATAATGGAGAGCTATGAAGAATATGAAAACATATTACAGCAAAAAGCAACATTGCTGTTGCTGCTGCAAAACAAAAAAGAGGAATGCTAGAAGAAAATGCTTTGATTCTTCTTTCTTTTAGTGTGTGGATGATGAAGTGTTAATTTTACCTAAAGCAAACAGGAAAAAAATCGCTTCACTAACTGAATGCAAGGAGGTTTTCATGACCAAAAACCAACGATGCGATGTATACAGTTGGTGCTACTATAATTGCATGGCTTCTTTCTTTTTAAGTTTCATATTCCCTCAGTTGATCATTTTTATCTCCGAGAATGTGGTCAAGAAAAAAATTGATGAAAGTGAGACACTTTTTCCAGCCAATTTAATTACCAAACTCTGAACATAACCTCCTCAAGAGCTGGTTAGGTGCGGAGCACGGTGATTTAGCAAGGTTAAAAGGGGGCAACCTTTGTGACACTGAAAACTCTGGCTTTAGGCTCAACATACTTCGCTAACCCATTAATCTCAATTCATAGTACACCCATCCAGTCACGTGAAAAGGAATAGTTTGACATTTTATGAAGTGCTTTATATTTTCTTGTTGAGAGTTACCTGAGAAGACCAATCCCACTCTTGTGTCTGTACAGTAAATATAAAACTACAGACAGCAGCCAGTTAGTGTAGCTTAGCACAAACAGAGGAAACACAGGGAAACAGCTAGCCTGGAGCCTGGTCATTACAGTGAGGTTGCCAGATAACCAGCAGAGACTTAACCACTTGTAAAACGACACATTTTTATGCTTCATTTTAAGTATGGATTAAAACAAATCCATTATTAGTGAGCTTTAGAAGATTTTTACCCTCAAGGACAGAGCCAGGCTAGCTGTACCTGTTTCCTTTGCTCTAAGCTAAACTAACTGACTACTGTCATTACATTCATGTTTAACGTACAGCTATGAGAGTGGTATCTTTCTTCTCATCTAACTTTCTGCATGAAAGCAAATAAGCATACAGTTTTTCCCAAAATGTCGTTCAACAGAGGGCTGAAGTTGTGTGAAATGACAGAACAGCTAAAATCCAAGTGCACAGTGTCAGTTCTGATGAGGTGAATCAAAAAGTAAGAGAACTTTCTGTATGAGCAGTTCACAGTGTCAGTTGTTGCAGAAGGAGGCTTCACCTTTAAGAGGCTCCTGGATTGGTTGCTGAGCATTCAGAAGGCTCCGCATCCTATAAACGTCGTCTGAGGGCGTCGTCACATCTCTGAGTCAACATAAAGGTTTAGTCTGTGCAGTAGTTTGCTTGTTGGTCGCGTTGGTGTCAGAGGGGGGCAGAGATGTGGGATTGTGGATCACTGGCATAGGTGACAGTGGAGGGTCTGGGGGGCCAGTCAGCGTCATCCTGCAGCTCTAAGGCCACGTGCATGTAGCGCACCCTTGGGGACTTGTTTCTCCGACAGAACAACCAGGAGACGAAGGACGAGCCCCAGCGGTCATTGGTCACCTGGAAACAGGTACAGTGTGAACATAAACTAGTTAGAGGGCCAGATTATGGATGTTTTTATATTATCTCTGCTCAATGCAGAAGTGAGCCTCAGTTATGTGATCAAAACACTTAATGTATTTAAATAAATTTAACTACACTGCCTATTGTATTGAAATTAAGAGCTAGAGTCAGAATTGATCAAATGAATTCTCAATACAAACATCCCGATGAAATGTACTATGTGGTCAAATTAAAGTTCAGTTCTATTAAATTTAGTCTGTAATAATTAATTATATAGCAGTCACAACATGGTAACGGGTCATTAGAGATATGCTATATGGATATGATGTAGTGAAGCAAGAGAATTAGACAGTGAAGAGTAAAGAATATGCTCTTTCTATAAAAAAAACTGACAAAAAAGTCAAAAGCTTCCTTACCTGAGGTGTGTGAGCAGAGGGGGGCTCTGCGGGGCGATTTACCCCCTGATTGCCTCTGAAAACTAGCCTCCACAAGATGACGTCAAGGATCAAAATCTACGGGGGGATTTTAGTGGGAACTAAGAATCAGCTGAGCATGAAGATTGGGTTACAGCCACAGACACGCACAGAGAAATAACTCACATGGTAACTTTTAAAAAATGATTAATTGATTTCATTCATTAGGCGGTGATGCACTAGTGAGCACTGATTGAGTAAGGGGAAAAATCAGAGCATGTAAATCACTTTTCTAATTAAAAAAGGAGATCACAGTCACAGAGAGCTTGTAGGGTGTGATGTCTCTAAAGCGTACCTCCAGCATGAAAGACACGGCCGCATTCACTGTTACAATGATGACCAGTGTGACACGCCAGTCATGGGGAACACACACGATCTGAGTGGAGGCAGAGCAGCAGGAAGAACACTGAATGCAACACCACGCACACACGGTTTTTCCGTCAGCTTCATGCAACTTACACCTTTTACTCCTCTGTCAAATGTCGCACATTTTCTGTTTCTACTGTTAAAATCTAAAGCCAGGACATTAATTATATCTTTCAGAGCAACACTAATGTTTACCTCCAGAAAACTGTCGATGGCGGGAACAGGATACAGCATGATGAGGAGGAGAAAGGTGTACAGGCCAAGGCAGGACAGCATGAAAGGCCCTTAGAAGATTAAAAAAATACAGAAATTCTCCAATTAGCAAGCACATCACACATGAAAGAATAGGGGTTAGATATTATAACTAATATACATTTGTATGTCAAACTCATATTGAAGTGATAAAAAAACTGACTGGATGCATTTTGAAACCTTTTTTAAAAGTCTGTCAGCATTACATTTACTTTTCTATCCACTTTGTATCACATTTTCCGTCTAGATTAAACCTAAAAAAAACCTTAAAATTAAAATTGGAAGAATCTCTTTCCACACACATCACTCTGACCATCAACAGTACTAAATAAGTCTCACAGTTCTTGTAGCTTGGCTCTCTGAAGGGCTTTCCCTTGGAAAAAACTATGGCCACGGCCAAATACTGGAAGGAGGAGACGTAGAAGAGGGTGGTGTTCTCATAGTTCCTGATGTTTTTGTGGTCGTGAGGGGTTGTTAAATTCAGGCTGTGAGAGAGACTGGAGCTGGAAACATTACAGGCACTACAGGAGAAGAAAGGAAGAAAGAACAGAAGCAGACAGTTTACACAAACCTCTGAACAGTTCTGAATTCATAAAGCAGGAACCCACAAAAAATACGACAAAACTATAAAATTTAAAAGGTCACTTTTTCTTTTCTTTGTCTACTGAGCATCTTATATTGTATATTAATGTAAAATGTGTACTACAAGAATTTGATGAACAGATACGAAAAAGTTTTAATTTCAAACAAATGGACAATAAAAAGTTTTTCCGCTTTATTTTTTACTTTATTTTTTGGCATATGGTTGGTTTCGCCTAGCATCAGCCAAGCAAACAGAACTAACACAACCACCATGTGAACAAAGCAAGATAATCAAGCTATACTCTCAGTTTGCAAAAGTGGATAGCAATTCAAAAGAGTGGAATCAGAGTGAAGAGCACAGTGATCATAATGAGCATTGTTTTATTCAGATTCCCTCACAGCAAGAAAGATGTCATCAGGGACAAAGCTCCAAAACAGGCCAAAACAAAAGACTGTAGATAGTAGTATTTACAGTCAGGTGCTAATTTCAGACATGTTACTCACTCTGACTGAGGTGTCCATGTCTCATACCAGCTCTGCTGTCGTACTAAGAGGAAGGCCAGGACCTGGAAGACGAGGCAGGTCAGGATCTGGGTCAGAACTGAGCAGAGCAGTGGGCCAGAGATCAGACTGGACGGCGGCCGGCGCCATACCAGCTCCTTCCACGACGGGTTCAGACTCACTGAAGACAGAAACAATCAGTGAGCTGCTTTCCTGAAGTTACTATTCAAGTTTATAATGTAAGTTATTATATTTGATTGGTTACGTCTCAACACTCAAACTCAAATACTGATTAAAAGCATTTTTTGGGCTCCTCTTTATGTAACTATAAATTTATGCAACTCACTCGTAAAGGCAATAACGAGAATGATGGCGATGTCAATGAAGAGGAATTGGAAGTCTCCCAAGTTGCTGAGAATCTACAACATAAGAAATGTCACACCTCAGCAGAGGAATAGATCTACAGTGTCTAATATAACACTTCAGCTTTAATGTGAATTAACGTGACAGGCAACATATTTCACTGACAGCTGTCACTCACACTTTTCCCAGGAACACAACAACATCACTTTGTGCTTGCTGCCTTTGTGTCACAGCCAACAGACAGAGACCCCCAAGTCTTTTTAAACCCCTAACTTGCTTCTACTTGCTCCTCACGTCTGTCCTGCTCATCAACCCTCTGTATCTCATGTGGGAACCACAGCACTGTTTGTAACTCAATGGCGCTAAGCTAACCCCGCGAGTTAACAAATGGTGGACCCTAAATAACAGGTCAAACACGTTGCTTTACAAACAGCTGAACATTAACATGAATACATATCATGGAAACATCTAACATATTCAACTCCCAAAAGAGGAAAAATAAATTGTCAACAAATTGTTTCCTCCTTTTTAAACATTACCTAGTTTTATTCGTGGTAAATCAAAAACTGATTAACTGGAGAGTATTTACCGAGTAGAGCAGCGTGACACTGAGGTACTGGATGATGCTGTAGAGAGCCATGAACTTGAATACGCAGAATGATGTAATGAGGGCGGCTCGGCCCTCCCTTTGGAAAGTGAGATAAATTTGAGCTAATCAGAATTAGAAGGCACAAAATGTTGTGTTTTGCAGGTCAGAAAAGGATTAAAGGGTCAGTTCACAAGTAAAACTGCAAATTTAATTCCACAAGAATAAAAAAACATTTTTACACTGTCAACTTATGAATTAATTATATAATTTAATCTGTGTGATGAACTGTGACTGTATGATTACAGATTCAACTGATACCGAGACGTTTGAAATCACAGGTGAAACAAATGGTAACACACATTTTGTTATTTTTCAAAAATGTAAAATTCCATAGGAAGGAGTTGCTACCGGATAAGGTTGGGGACACAGGATATGTTGGAGGTGGTGGAGGTGAAGGGTGAAGCAACAGAAGCCTCCAGCTCAGACAGAGAGATCCCGCTGTGAGCTCTCTTCAAAGCCTAAAACACACAGCGAGACCGTCATTAGCACAAATCGCTTTGCATGCAAATATTATCAATGGAAGGGTTTTAATGTGCCGCACCTTTACTTGAGTAATTCGATTTTTGAGACTTTTACTCATTCAGGTGGACATATTTTACATTTTAGATATTAGTTAGGTTTTAAATTCAACACATTTTTGAAAATAAACTCAAGAAAATCATATTTTGTTAGTATTTTAAATCACCCAACAGTATGTGGAGTAGGCGTAGATTTACCGCAATTAACTTTTAACTATGTTTGTGGCATTTTTAGTAAATGAAGCTGCACTCCCTGCACACATTGCTGCTCTGAACTCATTAGCTTTTACAGATTGCTGTATCTATTTTCCTGCACAGATCCTAATATCCAATCAGACCCTGGCAGTTAAGCTGGTTTAAAAATGTGGTATGAGATGGGAGAAAGGACATTCATAGCCTCAACTATACAAATCTGCCTCCTATAGTCAGTTAGCAACATTTTAATTTAGTACCAAATAACCTGACACCATAAGAGACAGAGGGCTTCTCTACAAGAGAACACACATAGAAGATGGTGTGATTTGTGCATGTTGCATGTAAATAAATATAATCCACACTTACTCCACAGTCATTAGCGCCATCACCACACATTCCAACAGTGTAGCTGGAAGGTAAACAAAGTGACAATGAATCTATAAAAATAATTTGATCTCCAACAGATGGAAATTAAGCTACAAACAAATGAGAGACTCACTCGATGCTCTGCAGAACTTCCACCAGCTGTGTCTTCTGGTCTGGAGCCATGCGGGCGAACACAGTGGCTCTCAGCACGAGCTGCAGCGCCCCCATGTGGAGAGACAAAGACTTACAGCAACAGCTTGAGCCAACATGAACTACACGTATTGCTCTGTAAAAAAACTAATGTAAACCTAATAGTGATCTGAATATGGAGATGTTCGTGTGTCCAAAGATGAGCCTGGTACCTTCTGGACGAGTTGAGGGAAGTGCTCAGTGATAACAGCGAAGGCTTTGCCACTCACAGCAAAGTGATAGCTTTGTTCCTGCTGAGTAACTTGCATGTCATATACCTCCTCCCCCAGGTTTACCTGCACCGTCTGAAGAACAGAAGATGAGTCACTAAAATACCAGAAACTTTCAAACTGTATCATCTTGCAAGATCTCATCTAACAAACGCCCACTTGGTCTTTTTTGCGGATGCCTTGTTGCACTCATATCTCACAGATGCATGTAGTACCTGGGCTATTGATGAATATGTGATTGCAAGTAACACGCTCTGAATGGATGAATGCCTTAAAGGGCTTTGACACCAGGGTCATGTCCAGTCTGCAGTGTTTATTCAGATTGTTCAGACATTTGAGGTTCAGTTCAACTTAAACACTGCAAACATATGCCTGAACATGGAGGTCTCAAATGTGTACAAAACAAACAGTAGAGTGGTTAAGCAGTAGTGAGAACATTATTTTAACCAGCCGACTAGGAACACAAGAGAAGGTGAAATATGGAGCAAAAAAACACAGACTATCATCATAAACTCAAGCTGTTTTTGGAGTTGATCTGACTCCAACTGTCAAAGCCTACCCCTGGTGCATAATGGGTTATAAATATGTTCTACAATGAGTTCCTGTGAGTGCATTTGATTATATATGTTTATATACATTGATTTATTCATTACCCAGCTTTCTGTCTCACCTGATTGTCCTTAATGGTCTGAGTGGGGTCTTCAGTGTAATGCCATGTGATACTAGCAGGGTGGAAATCCTTCGGAGGCACCGCATCTGCTATAATGACCCTCTCATGTGCACGCACCATCCCACAATCTCGAGCCACTGATATCGCCGTCAACATGTTGTCACCTGATAGAGAATATGTAAGTTATTAGGTGTCAATGCAATAATGACATAACACTGAATCAACTGAAATAAGTCAACAAAGTCAAGTGAAAGGATTTACCTGTGACCATCAAAGTGCGGATGTTAGCTTGTTGTAATTCACGCAAAACCCCGGCAGTCTCCTTTTTTATTTTATTCTGCATTATGATTAAACCAAGGAACTCCATGTTGGTTTCTATCAGGTCCCTAAAAGCAACAAACACACATTTATTTGTCACTAATATGCCCAAAATGCATGTTTCCAGTCACTTTACAGAATCAGATTTCAGACAGTCAGAGAAGGTGACAGACAATAAAGGACATAATTTTCGTTTTTATATTATTTCTTCTTTTAAATGCTCATTAAAAATCTTAAATGCTCTTTCTGCAAACCTTCCTTGTCCACTCCTACTTAATGATTTCCAATATTTATCAGAATGATGGTAAACATCCACTAACAGGAATGTGTTGCTTTCAATCGAATGGCCATGTGGGATTGTAAATCTAGCAAGATAACCAAACAGTTCATTTATATTGGTGCGAGTCTCTGATTACAGTTCAATACTTTAACTTGAATTACAACACATCTTGTGCCTGTATTGGTGTATGATAGGTTGGGCTACTGTTGGTGGAAAATCTAATATGTTTAATATGTCCTCTATGATGAATTTCTCCCTGCAGGTTGTTCTGCGTGCGAGAAAACAGCTTTCAGTTTCATTCAGATCTTACTGACACTAAAAGCTATATATATTTTCGCATGCTTTAGATAATTGGAACATTTTTCTGTGCCAGCACTGCAAATATTTGGACATGCCATTTGATCTCTGTTTGTCCAGTTATCAGTGGAACTAAGTCCTCCAGACATCAGAATGGGAAGTACATGCTAAATCAGCGAAGAGCTGATTTTTAACAGAGTTCCAGTGTTTCAGAGTGGGATGTCTGTCTGGGATGTCTTTCCCCCGTCAGAAGTTACATGTACTGTGTGCAGTGTTATCAGTGGAGGGGGAGTTACCTGCTGAGGCTCTGTACTTTGTGCCAGGAGAGTTTGGACTCAAGCTGTCGATGTGCCAGGGCAATAACCCTGTAGCCCTGCCTAGTGTAGGTCTCCAGAGTCTCTGCGAAACTCTGTGGGACTAAAGAGAAGAGCCATGTCAGTCTGGCCTTTTTTAGATGGGTGCAGTATCTGTTTAAGACGCTGAAAGATTTTTTGTTTATTATTTTGCCAATAACTTTGTGCATCTTCTGGTGCTGCTGGGGAGGA